>CM052326.1:2781068-2914527 GCA_028455615.1 Lasioglossum zephyrum
TTTTTTTAAACCGGATATACTGGTATCTACTACGTTAGGGGTTGACGATTGTACTGAAACTTCACATTGGTCAACAGGTTGACGAAGTGAAGAACGTAATTATTTGGGGTAACCATAGTTCGACCCAATATCCCGATGCCAGTCACGCCACTGTTGCATCTACCAAAACTCCGGTAACCAAGGCTGTGAACGATGAACAATGGTTGAACACTACTTTCGTCGAGACAATTCAGAAACGCGGTGCGGCTGTGATAGCTGCGAGGAAAATGTCCTCCGCGATGTCTGCCGCGAAAGCAGCTGGCGATCACATGAGAGACTGGTGGGTCGGTACCAAGCCAGGAGAATGGGTTAGCATGGGTGTCCTATCTGACGGCAGCTATGGAATCCCGAAGGATGTTGTGTTCTCTTTCCCAGTAACAGTACAAGATAAACAATACAAAATCGTCGATGTAAGAGATAGAGCTCGTTGTACAATATTTCTAAATGAATCTCTTACGAACAAGTCCAAGGAGATACCTAATATTTCCAACAATGTTTCAGGGCCTTAAGATCAACGATTTTGCAAGATCCAAGCTGACTGTCACGGCTAAGGAATTGGAAGAAGAACGTGCTGAAGCGAATACTGTATTACAACAAAAGTGACTACACTCGGATCACTGTAATTCTGATAATCCTGTATCTCGTTCAGCGAAATTGTAAAGATTCGATGTTCTTGCATGGTATATACATATATATATAGTATATATGTAATGTAATGTGAACCCATGGTTATACAAAAAAAGCCTCCAAAAAGAACACCGGCGGACCTGTGTACATTATACTAGCGGTATATATATATATATATAATAGTTCGTATACATTATACAGGACATAGTGATATGCATATCTTTTTCTAAAGGGCAATGGAATTGTTAAACACATACATTTATATTCATAGACTGTATAAAACGTGTAACAAATTACGTTGAAAAACATGTTATACTTTACAACGTTTCGTTATTTTTTTGTTCTCTTTTTATTCTTTTCCCCAAGAATCAATAATAATTTATATTACAGTAATAGTAACTATTCCTCATATCGATATCATTAATCAATCTTTTTTCACATTTATATTATTTTCATAATTCTTTTCTTCTAGACACTATTATTACAGGTATATTGATTTCCGCCTATAATTATAATTATCGAGTGAGCATTAAGTAGCATATTGTACAAAGATGCAGAGTGCTCAGCTTGCATAGTCTTCGTGAACGGTTTCGTTCATCAAAACGTTCTCTCCGTCGGTCTCGTATGCTTTACGTTTATCATTTTTTTTTGCCTGTCTGTTAGTGATGTAGCTGATACGTTTGGTTAAAAGGGACAAACATTTGAAGCTGTGGAAATTGGTCTGGATGCTAAAAATGCATCGTTCTCGTAGTGACCAATAAAAAAGAAAAAAAACATAGCACTTTTGCGCAGGGCAATTTTGATTTACACAGATCTCGTGCATTTCAATAACGACAATGTGTGTGTGTCTCTCTCTGTGTGTTTGTGTGCGTGTACGTGTGTGTATGTGTGTACGGTTACCATAGAGGCATACTGACAAAGAAAATAGAAATTTTTATCTTAAAGGTGCCTCTCTCTCTCTCTCTCTTTCTCTCTCTTTTTTTCCTTACAATACGAATCACTTTCCAAGCATAACATTACTCCACAAAGAAGACAGCACGAACGTTCGTTCTATATCGAGGAACTGTAAAGTTCTTGTTCCATAAGGACAGCAAATATACGTGAAAACACTCGCGTGTATTACATTTTTTCTTTCTTTTTTTTTGAGAAAATACAATTTCTATTGTATCGGACAAAACTTGTTTATCATATCGTATGTTCACCTGGAACGGACAACCTGCGACGACAATCGTCTTCTTCGACCGATAAATTGGATTCTGCCTCCTTGTTCGCATTTATTAGTTTACCGTATAAATCAGAATTGTAATTATGTAGCAAATATTGTGTCTTAGAATAGTCGCGTTACGCGGATTAACTATTATTTTTATTTCAAGCGGTTCTAAACACCTTGGTTACGCACGCGTTTTTCCGTTCCAGGCCACGTGTTAATTCATTCAAACTGATTCCTCCTATTGGACAATTATTTCCGGTTTTCTCGAATAACATCAAGGCCTGACTTTGCTTTCGCGTATAGACTACACACACCAGTTCGATCCTCTGAAACCCCATCGAGTCGATTCGCACCGCTTCAAAAGGGCGAGTAATACGTCTAATATATTTTTTCTTTTCTGGTTCTGTTCACCGTTAGCGCAGAGATCCTTGTCCAGCCAGAAACGAGATTAATTTAAATGGAACCCTCTCTCCTTAGTCGCGGCCAAAAGTTTTTCTTTGAGTATCTCTTCGGTGGGATACTCCGGTAATTTCAAATAATGAACACAGGTGTTAACGGATGGGTAACCACCTGAGCCAGCGTCCACTTTTCTCACCACAGTCAATCTAGGATGCAAATTACATAACCCACCGGGGGGGCAGAGCCGAACAACCGGTCGCGAACTGTAGGAAAGCCTTTCTTTCTGGGCCGGTTAACGAAACTAGTACGTTCACGAATCTCTGGAATCCAGGACTGTAACAGAAAAATGAAAAGTCTGGTAAAGGAATTATTTCATTTACGCGTTCATGGATTTCGATCGAATTCTAAGCAACACGTTGATGCGGCAGCGTGAGATTGTAATCGACGCGAGACGCAAGCGATACAGCAATAAATTCATGGAAAATTGTTCGACGTTATATGTCACCGTGTATTCGAATACACGGGCTTACATGGATTAAGATCCGGTTTCATTTGTTATGTGTCGACACGTGAACAAACGAATCCAGATCTGAATTCTTATAATTTTCAACAGCAGAAATACAGGGGAAACAGGCATCGATTCTCTGGTATTTACCTCTCTCTCGTGTAACCCAACTTAGGCTCAGTGTAAGTGAGTAAATCTTCTCTAGTCCACTGTGGATTTTGCTCGCCGCAAAGCATCGCCCTGATCTCTTCGGGACTGAAAGCATGAAGTTTTTCCATTGGGAAGACCTTTGAGAAACCGGATCTGAACGATTCGAGCTGCTTCGAGATTCCCCGATCGAGACAATAATTAATTGTTAGCTCCGCGTATTCCCTCGCGTTCTCCATGGTGACCAGCACGTCCGCGCCACCCTCGATTAATTCCACTTGATCGTGTCCGAATATCTTCGAGCTGGGCGAGTAGTTCATCGTTAAAGCCAAATCTTCGATCGGCACGGACATCCCAGACGGATGAGTGATGTTCAAGGACGTTTCCTCGTCGGCGGAACTACGACCGTCTGAGAAGGTTCGGTCGCGTTTCGCCGTGGCTGTTTGGATCTCTTTGAGGAACTCGCCTCTTACTGGATCGACGTGTACGAGATCTTCTATGTCCAAGAGACCAGCATACCACGGAGATGGCACGAACGAGGAGTACGCGGCATCCGCTTCGCCCTCTTCTGATATGAAACTGCTGGACATACTGGACGACATGCTCTCTTGAGTGACGCCGGACAGGCCGATTTTTTCGTTCACGTTGTTCGTGATATCTCCGTGACACATTAATTTTAAGAAAGGACGGGACAGCGGCAAGTCTACTAATCTATTATCTTGCAGAACCTTCGCCAGGAATACGCCCAGGAACCAGAAGTATCGCACAGCCCGCTCGCAAGCTGCGGAATCCTGCGGCAACGGAGCAGGGAACAGGCCGCTTGGTCGTGTCACGTAGTATCCAGCTGGTCGAGCCTGATCGCTTGAAATTCTGGTCTCTTCCTCCGAATCCTCTTGCGGGTCTTCATCGTCGCACAGCCACAAACCCAGATCTTTCCGCTGCAACTCCGCGGCGACCAGCGCGAAGAACTCCAACGTCGGCCCGAGACCGGTACCCTCCTCACCAACGAATTCAACCTCTAATATGCTTTTCCGACTTGCGTGCACCTTCAGCACTTGTTCTGCCCAGTCTAATAGTTTCTCTCCCCTAGGTACGCTCACTCTCTCGTGTTTCAACCTGCCGACGCGATACTCGTGACTGTCGTCGCGTCGCGGACTTAAACCAGGCGCTCTTTGTCGCTCGAGAACCGCGTCCCTCTGCGTTTGAAGCCATACGATGCTCCGCGATGCTCCGAACGCGGTGCAACTGAAGTACAATCGTCTGGTTTCAAATGGCAGCAGGAACGGACAACTCCTGGCTAATTCCTCGCACCAGTTCGGTAATGCTCCAGCAGCTAACGCCAACGGATCTTGGATCTGTTGGACGATCTTGTTCGTGATCTTCTTCGAGGTGAAGTCGTCAGGGTGAACGCAACACGTAGACTCCTCGGACTCGTCGTAGTCGACGTGTTTCCCGTCGTCCCGGGTCGTGCTCAACACGTACACGTGCCTCAGAAGCTGCAACACGTCTTCCACGGTGCACGCTGAAGAATTCTGAGTGGCGTTGCGGGAGTACAGCGTCACGATCGGCGTTGCTCGTCCCGATGACTCCTCGTCCTTCGATTCTTTGTATATTATACTGTGGATTCAAGGAAAATTGAAGGATAAGTCACTGTTTTACATTATTTTGTTCAAATCAATGAGAATGTGCCTACTCCAAGTTTTCTTAGTTCCCGAATTATAAGCTCGTTTGAAAAATTATGTCGAACAAAGCTTACTCTGTTTCAGGAGAGACGAATATAGTTTGAGAAATAACTGTGTGCGAAACTTCTAACGGGACACGCGGTGTTCCGAGGAAATATATATGTTGAATAATTCCTTACGAACGTATCTTTACGATCTGAATAATCGTGAATGGAAAATTATTCTAAAACGGACAAGATGTTCATTACGTGTAATTTGGTTCCCATATTCTTCTCAGTTTCTCCTGGCGACTTCCTAGCTCGGTAAGCTGCATCAACTCTTGTACAGCTTGGAAGATACTGGCATGCGGCTCCGTGAGCGGTAACTCGACATCCGGTACACCCGGAAGTCCTGGTCCTTTCAATGTCAACGATAGCCTCGGCATAGGCAGTGACCCTACGCGAGCGCTAGACTGCGCTTCGCTACCAGGCGGTGGAACTTCAAGATCTGTTGTCTGTCACATTGTACAATAAGATTAACAGTGTTTCGTTGCGCTTGTCACAGGACACAGTGGGGTAAAACAGCTTTCGATAGAGCGATGACTTTTTTTTTATAAATTACAGCTGAAATATTACAGAATCATCGCTCTATCTAATTTCTATCGAAAGTACTTTGATTTCGACAAAAAATTCATCGGTTTAACCCACTGCACACGGTAGCTGAATCGTTCTCCGTACTTACTTGATTAATATTTGTTCGACCTGGTCGAGGATCGAAAGCGGGGATCAAAGCTGAGAATTGACGTTTCAAAACGAACTCGTCGTCCCAAGCACGACTTTTGCTGCTCTGAGAAGCTTCTTCTTCCAGGAACGTTGCCAACAGATTGCGGCTCATCATTACCTCTTCGTAATCTCCTTCACAGGTGTCACCTTCCTCCTCGTTTTCCTCGTCGTCCTCCTATTGGAAATAGAAGAGGAGGAACACGTTAGTACCATGTTCAAGTTAATTCGCGAGGGAACGTATTTATGAAATTCTCGAATTCTCACTTCTTGGTCGTGATCGTCGTTGTCTTCTTCCTCTTCGAGAACAACATCCTCGTCGTCCTCCAGTTCCGTTACGAGTGTCGGTCTGTTAATGATCCTGGCTCCGCTGGCGCTAGAACTGGCAACACCTCCGCAAGACTCCAAAAAGTCCTCGAGACTCACCTGTAGCAATAACTGCTTATTACATTATATAAAATCATACACTCGATGTTCAACTCCGTACATAGACGCAACTAAACTGCGGATGTTGATGCGAAATCGATATTTTCTCAGTGGGATTGTGGAAAACAGAAAGTTCTTCAATGTTTTCCTCGTATAAATGCACAAAATCCGCAGTTCAGACTTCTAACGTTTGAGAAAGAAACATTCGAGAACGAAACACGTTTGTCGATTGTTCAACGATCTTTACCTGTTCGCTATCGCTGCTCGTGCTGGTCAGGGACATCGCCAGCGCTTGTCCCAATCCGGCGCCGGTTGTTGTCGTAACACCGCTGCCTGCCACTTGACCGCTGCTGGTTAAACTTGGATAGCTCTGCGCAGTGCTCAGCAAACCACCAGGGAAATTAGGATTCAAGGCGAGGCGGACTAAGCTCGACACTGAGTTAGGTCCGCGTGAATTCGAGCCGGTATTTGAATTAGAAGCGATGTGCTGTCCACCTGAAGGTCCTACGAGGGAACACCTTGTTAGCGGGGTATGAAAACGATCTCGATCGACGAGAAAATTGGCGTTGAACGGTTTGATCGATGCGGAAAGATACTTGAATCTGTGATTGTAAGGAAGAACGCCGAATATGTCGCATACTTTCACAGAAATTTTTCATTACTAATTCTTTGACGTAGGACATTGGTTAAATTGTATAAATTTTCTGAGGTACTCTGAAGCTCGATTAATCCAATAAACTCAGGTTTTTCCTTACATCCAGATAAATATTCTCTAGCAATATTTCATCAACACTAACCAAACGTTCGTCGTCGAGTCATTGCGGTAAATGTGCCCAATAAACCGGTAGCAGTTGTTGGTTCCAAAGTATTGCTAGTATCTGAACAAGCAAGGTTGGGGACAGACACGGACATGGGATTGGTCACGACAACGGGACATCCTCCAGTTGTGTTTTGAGTAGACGAGCTAGCTTCTTTGTCCCGACTGCATTCTTTGGCAGCTAGTCCAATGGAAATATAACAGGTGAGTTAAGTGACGCGTGTTTTACGGGAACGGCGATCAACAACGCTATTAGTAGTCTTTAATCTGATTATTTCGTTTACGACAATGACAAATAGTGGAAAGAAAAGAATTGTGCTGTTTTTATACCATCGGGGATCCCAGAGTGTCTTTGTACAGGCTTTATCCTTAACGAGTTATCCTCCGACTCGCCTGACACGCTAATTCTAACAGGCACTAAACTAAGTAACTCTCCGCTTAAAAAGCTGTTAGTGTTGTTGCGTAGCCTGTCGGCTCCCTCTCTGACACGGTCAAGAGCTTCGGCTGCCTCCAGCAAATTCGCCACTGGCTGTAAAGGTATTTCAATACAGTATTAGTTTAAATCCTATACACGTCGATGCGACACACATATACAGGGTCTGAGCCACTAAACTGTTCCATCATAATTTACTCATAACCGGCTAATGGAGGTTTCACAGAGTCGTGGATTAAAATGCCAGAACATAACATACCTTTCGGCAGAATTTGCTAAAATTTTGATACGTTTCAGATGTACAAGGGCCACTCCCATTGAAAATAATATTTTATTTGGTTCCCCCTTCTTAACCGTTTGCACTCGGAGCCATTCTAATTCGAAAACAGAATATCTTCATTGTATATGATTTTCTTAATTTCTACTCTTTCGGTAGTTTATTAAAGTATTAAAGTATTAGATACGCTTAATAATTTATTGAATACAAATTTAATAATGGTATAAGAATTATTAGTCACCACTCGAGTGCAAAGGGTTAAAAATCGTCTAGAAAAATTGGAAATTGCACAAACTTCCGCAGTCTAGTAATAAGTTTTCTGTGAAACTATTTTTACGAGTAAATATCGGCGATTACAGTTAAGCGAGTCACCCGGTATGCTAGTTTCAATGATTCCGCAAGCATCATCACACCTTATTTCCTCGCACAGTAGCAAGCAACGGTTTCGAACTACTAGACGCACGATTGCTGTTACTGTTGGTGGAACAGTCAGTGTTAAGGGCAAGACTCTCAACAATCGTTGCCAGATCACTTGTCACGGTAGTGTCGGGTCTCGGGTGTAACACAACGGACAATTCGCTTGTTGAGTTTGCACCACCTTCGCCGGTTACAGCGACAACCGCTTCGGCACGAGCAACCGACAACACACTCTCTGCTATTGATTCGGCAGCTTGCTGTTTGCAACAAACACAAAATCGAGAAGCTGATTTAGAACCAGTGTGACACTCTCTCTATCCTTCTCCCTACTCTGATTAATACGTTAACACGTGTACATGTTACAGGCAATGTGTCTAAGGCGTACATTCTATAAAATGCCAAATCTTTCTGGCAATGTGTATAATGGATAAGTATTTCACAACTGGACAATTTATATAATATACTAGCTTTTCCCTTTGGCTTCGCTCCCACAGGAAACTGTTTAATGCCCTCAAAAATTAATATTGTTTCTCTATAAAACCTTTTAACCCCCCATTCACCCCTATGATTTTATCAATGAGCATTAAGACCAAGTATGATGTAAATCAGACCACGAACAATATATTCCTCAAACAAACGTTGCAACCCTTCTCCACCTCCTTGGAGGTCGAATTTTTTGAAATGCCGAAATAGTTGGTAAACGTAAAAGTGAGAGTTTTAAAGGCGACTGCGGCTAAGATTGATCCTTTATCTACCGCTTTTAACTACTGAAATCCTGGAAACGAGTCTGTCCCCTGAAAGGCCAGACCTAACGACCTTAAGCTCATACTCGCATTCTACACATTGCTCGAAAGATCGGGCATTCCACAGTATATGTCCGCCATAGACACGTTACTCGTAACATATATATTTCCATTATGTTTGTGCGAACAGTAATTCAAAGAACACGCCTGCGATTCTGTGCGAAAGAACACGGAGCATACCTTGGCGGCCAAATTATCTGCGCTCGCTGCTTGATCGGTAGACGCCACCGATCCACGTATCACGGTGTCAGTGCAATCTGGTAAGCTGGGGGTACTGCTGGACTTTCGTCCTGGTAGCACTCCGGTACCGGTTTTACCCTTTGTTCCATTATCCGAGTCTAAACCCGCGCCAACTAGTCTCAAGTCGTATTTTCCTTCTGCACCCATTCTATAAGAATTGGAACCACCGTGATCCCACGTCACGTCTATCCAACCATTGTGCAGTTCTCCGGTTACGGTGCCTTCACCTTGTAGAATAAGAAAACAGATGCGTTAGTAAACGAGCCGTTTACAGTTTTCTATAAGAAATAAAGTGGAATTACAAAAACCTGGTGGTATTCCGTCTTGATCCCTCCATTTCCAGTCCAGCCCTCTGGCAACTCTAGCACCGACAACCAAATGACGAAGTACCTGGGATTTAATTAATCTTCTCAATCTCCGAATTCCAGCTTCGGCCTCTCTAGCGGCGCGACCCAAGTCCTCGCACACCCCGGTCACTTCACCGTAAACCTCGAATCCAGAGACGGACAAGTAATGCGTCTGACCGGACGAATTCTTTCCGATCTGTTGCAGCCGTAGATGACGCCAGCCTTGGGTCTCGTCTGTTGGCAACTCTAACGTCCAAGTAGCTGTGTTGCCAGGCTCGTTCAAAGAAGTGTCGTCGACGTGGGCGTAGAGATTGGTCCAGGTAACGCCGTCCTTGGACGCCTGGAATAACCAGTTTCGCAGAGCGCTTCTGCCGTAGCCTTTCGCGTGCCTAAGCGTGTAAGCGCTCGGTATGATCCAAACCCCTAAATCGATCGAGAACCACGCCCGCTTGTCGTCGTTCGTGTGACAATTCAACGCGGAAGGATCACGGCTCAAAATGTCCTCGAGATGACCGTAAGGCAGATTCCTTCCATCGCTGGATGTGACAACAACCAAACCATATTGTCCAGGGTTTACCCATTCGGTGCAGGACTTCGCGTTCGTGCCGATCCAGTACAACAATCCGTTCTCATCGAAGTCGTAGTGATACTTGAACGTGATCTTGTTGTCCTCTTTCAATTTCTTGACGAAAGTGAACGTCGACCTTTCGTGGTCGTACCACTGTTTCGCTACCATTCGCAACAAATGGTTCTCCAGTTGTTGTACAGTACTCAACGGCTCCATCTTCAAGCTACGGCCGGATCGATCTATCAGAGAGCTTTCGCCGGCAGCTTTCTCCAAACGGAAACGCAGTCTTCTGGTCAAAATCTGCAAGCCGTAGCCCGAGCCAGGCGTATCGTACAAGTAGACCGGTAACTTCTCGATCGACTCCAAGACCGAGACCAACTTATGGACTAGAATTTTCGCGGAGTTGTGTTCCTTGTTCACATCCGCCGCGTGGAAACAACTTTTAAATACTACTATTCGTTGCATTCGGAGCTTGGTGGCTCTTAATGTCGGTGGCTGTGGTCCTGGCGGAGCTGCCAACAGAACAAGCAACGCCTGAACTAGGCCGCTGGAATGCAGCTCGTACGCGGAGACCTTCCCCTCCTCGTTTAACAAAAGCTTCAATTCTTCTAGCGTGCTTTGCAGTATGTTACGCCATTCCCGGTTCCCTGACTGTTGCTTCTGACATGCTTTCTCGATCTGACTGACGATCACTCCTAACTTGGCGACCACTCCGCGCGGTTGAGCTTGGGCAGCTTTGAAGTAACGCTCGTAAATGTCCTGAGCTTGCATTTTCACTTTTTGCTTGATCGCCTCTATCTTGGACCTTAATCGTTTCCCTCGCTTGCCGGCCCAACCTGCTGAAAATTCTGGACCTGGAAATAAGGGTTGCGATGAAGCGATTCTGCAAGTACGTGTCAACTATCATGAAATTCTGGCATTATTAAACGAATCAAATTTTCGCGTTGTTCATGTGAATTTACAGTACATCAGTCCAGTAACTATTGGACCGGAAAGGTTTGAAAATGAACGTACTACTCGTACAATAAGTATATGGTCACCACCGTAGAAATCTTCCCTGTTTATCTCACTTACCCAAACTAGTTTCTGCCGTGAAGGAATGCTTTGTGCCTCGGTTCGATTCAAAGATGAATCCAGGTAGATCTTCTCTCAGAATGGTCACCTGCAAACTGTCGCTGTTATGTATGCCTAGCATACTCTCCCTTCTGCTGGACAATGCCCAATTTCCTACGATCAACCGGGTCGTCCCGGGCCGCGACAAAACGGGTTGACTGACAGAGTTCGGTTTCACTTGGCTACGAGCTCTCTGGAGTTTCTCCAAGAATTCGCCGCGATTCTCTGTAATTCACATAACGCTCCAGTAATTGATACGGCCTGGCTAACCGAAGCAGGACAGTGGTGAAGTTGTTCAATGAACCGAATAATGTTGTGGCAGAAGAAGAATGTTCAGAATAGAGAGAGATCATGCAGAGACAATAGGATTGATTGTGTCATGCGATCGATGATTTAACACTTAAAGATTGTTTTTCTTTTTCAAGGGGAGTACGTGCAGAGCTATACGAGGGTCGAACATGTATGTACCTACCTTCGGTGGTAAGCGACTCTGTGTTCCTCCCTTTTCCTGTAGGCAGTTAGTAAAACCAGTTATTCACTAAACTATTCCCCTTCGCAAATAGGAAGTTAATCACAAATGAATAAAATAAAAATATAAAACAAAGAGATATAACAAGTAAAACAGAGAATGTGATCTATCGGAACAGAGACAACTTAATTTGGCGCGAAGGGTGTAAAAGGAGGTGAGGGGGTCACTTCAACGAGAAAGATAATGGTAAGATGGACGAGACATGATGAGAACCTGGCATTAACGTTAACGGGATGAAAGGACGCACCTGACGTGTCTGTTCCACCCTCTGGGCTTCCACTGGAGTACATTGTCGCCAGTTTCCCGTCCAGTATAAATCTGAACCATCCGTTGCTTCCATTCGATAACTCTAAGGCAGCCGCGTCTGACCAGACGTAAAGGCAATCGCGTCCTCGGCAGATACACCAGTCTCTCCAATGATACGCTCTTCCTACCAAAAGCTCTCTCGCGTCTTCCATTCTTTGCTCTTCCCCGGACTGATTCGATTCTGCCTCCGGATCAGGCGCGGACTCTTTCGGCCCGGCCAACGCGGCGACTTTCGAAAAGACTCCCAAACGAGCGAAATGTTCTAGAAACTCATCTTTGCTTTTTATCATCAAATCTTGTATCATTTGCAAGACCACTAAGTGTCCGGCCTCGTCCTCCTATTCGGATGGAAATAGAAAAAAAAAGAACGGTTTAAAAAACGGCGTGCGACAATGACTGATCGTTTGAAGTCAGAATCCAATTAAGTTAAAAAACGATATTTCTGGTCCTTTGTTTGTTTGTTTTTTTTTTTGGTATTTTGCTTGATTTAATTATGCGAGGTAAGTACTACATAAGTTTCTACGAATTTGTCGGCTGTTGTCTCGTTGAATGTGTGTAACATCAATGGAACGGCACAATCTGATTTTGTGAGAGCAAAACGATTACGCGATTCAACGAAATCACAAGCAAATAACGCCCAGTAATCCCATCAGCAGCAGGCAGACAGTCGACAGAAGTGGACAACAAGCTTTGCATTTTAGATCCTTCTTTACGTGCATCTAGATCCGTAGAATCAAGCTCCACTCTCCGTTCACCAAAACAACTCATTCTGAACATCTCTTCTCTATTTTTGTTTTCCAAAATCGAAGCTTTTTTCAAAGCTCTTTTGCCCTAACTGTCCTCTTATGTCACGTTCTGTGCTAAAATGTATGTTTGCTCGTTGGGCCACGTGTACAATTAATGCGTATAACAGTAGTTAAAAGTGAAAAAAAAAGAAAAAAGTATGTCTTCACTCCACGTTGTCAATATACATGTTTTATAGTATCGCAATATATATATATATATATGTATATACATATATTGTATACATTAAAAAACGGACACGTTTTATGTCAGAATAGAAGTAAGACATGCTTACGTATATGTTAGATATCACGCTTTGTTTTTAAAATTATAGAACGAATGCAATAATTGTTAATGAGATATTTGCGTAGTTATTAATGAAAAAAACCCAGTGAAGTAATAAAAAAAAATATTCGGGAGTGTCACGTATAGCAAATAGGGGACACAAGGGGTCTCTTCCAACTAGCGATTGGCAAATATAGAATTAGACGTTACCGTCTTATCAACAATGTAGTTCAGGGAACTGGAAGACTTGCACGATGAGAGGCAACGCAATTTTGGGCCAATATACGGCTTGAGAGGCGGAGGTGGTGGTGATGGTGTTTTTAACTCAAGCTCCTGCGAACAGTCTTAACTAAATCACTAGAATTGTCTGTTTGGCTGCCTGCCTGCCTGCATGACTACTAACATGTTCAAGATATTGTCATTAACTAATCCTGTAATAATATTAACTTGTTCATAGGACCTAGAGAAATATACAGGGGTGATTCAGCTAAGTCTGCCACCTCAATTACATGTTTCGCTATTTGGTATATAGAATAAACATACGTATAAAAGATAATACTGATTAATACTGGAAGATTTGAACTACCGAGCTTACCTCGTTGTCCAGCACATTGGCAATCACCTCTACAAGCATAGCGCCGCAATCTCCTGTCTTATCGGAACCGCACGTTTCAACGAGCAGATCCGGTTGAATGTAATGCACCATCTTTCTAATTAAACTAAGACTGGCTTTTCGAACGCTGGGCAACATGGACGATTGAAACGTAGCGCAAAACACCGGCAACAATCGCTTCAAATAAACCGGGGCCATTTCCGGATCGCCTTTCGGTTCTGTGAACTCCGACTCGGTTTCTGGTTTTCTGTGCTCCTGATTCGGCAGCATCCATTCCCCAGGAGACTGCAATATAGCTGCCACTTCTCTATGACCTTCGTCCACCCGTTCTCTGGCTTTGTCTAACGGTGTCTTTCCGTCTTCGTCTCTTAGGTCGGGATTCGCACCGTGCTTCAACAACACTTTAGCGATAGCTGGTCTACCGAAGCAGGCAGCATAATGCAAACTGGACGATCGTTGGCCTTTATTCACATCCGCGCCCCTGTCGCATAAAAATTCGACCATCTCGTGAGTGCCGAACGCGGACGCCCAATTCAGTAATGTTTGACCAACGTCGTCCATGAAGTTCACTTCGATGCCACCGGAGTCTATAGCCTCTATCAAGGCATCCGTGTCTTTCGATCGAATACAATCGATCAATTGCCTGTGAGATTTCTCCCCGGCGCTATCCAAACGCCTCAATCGTGGTAACAACGGTCCGGACGGGCCACCGGCTGTATTACGACTCAACGCTGATCTGCCTTCGAACAGAAGAACCAACAACAGATCGACCAATCTCATGGAATCGAGAGCGCATCGCTCGTCTCCTTTCAAAGCTTTCTCGATCGCGTCCGGCAGTTCGGAGCGTAATAGATCATGGGTTATAGAAGGTGATCCTCTGCAAAGCGTCGATAGAAGGCTAATTATAGTGGACACGGAAGCGCACGATTTCGCTTCCGGAGTCGGAATTGTTGACGCTGTGCTGGAAGGTGGCGGTGTCTTTGGATTTCCGGAAGTCGCTGCTATCGCTGTACCAGGCCCTGCTGCATTCGACAACCTGAAAACAAAAGAGAGAAAGAGAGAGTTAGAAAAACGCGTGCGGTCTCCCGGCCATGTTACAGGAATTTTAGGGACATATTACCTGTGCAAGAGTTCAGAAACTAATCCGTTTGATGCTAAAGGAGCGGGATCTGTGTTTCGACGTGAATATCTATCGGCGAGCGACGCGAAACAACGAAGTGCCCCGTCAGCGACGTGCGCATCCTCGTGTCTGAGTAACGTTGACAAAGCCTCGACGCAATCCGGTAATGATTTATCCTGCGGTTCTACTTTCCCGCATAAACGGGTCACTACGGCCATTGCAGAGTGCAGGGTGTCTCGGTGCACGCGAGCTCCGTGCTCTCGGATAAAACACAAGGCACATGGAAGGCCACCAGCCTCGAATACAGCACCAGCTTCCCTTGCGCAAACCAGCTCCAATACCTACGGCAATCGAGAAAACCGAGTATATTATCAAATAATGTTCTATCGTGCAACTAACGAGCTGTTCGTTGTTAGTAGACAGCGGATCTTTATGCAAAATAAGAATTTTCTTGAGTTAATAGATTGAAAATAATGTAAAAGTATCTTTAATGCTAACGGTTTTACTTCTTTGAATTACACCAACTCATTTTTGTTATAAGTACATAAAATCAGGTGTTTAGTGGTTAGAGATGTTCTATACCTTTATGCACTGCTCTGCCAAGTCCCGACTAGTTCTGGAACCTAATCCAGCTCCGGACAAGCGACTGCAAATAGCTTTGACAGCGCCCTCCATTGCTACTACTCTGCGTGTACATTCTGCAGAAACGTCCAAGTAATATGTGATGGCCCGAGCAGTCACTTCTAAGACACTATCCGGTGCAAGTTCATCCAAAAAAATTCTACATAATGCAGGGAGAAATGTGCGTGGAGGACAGCTGAAATTGGAGTAATTTTTCTTGTTGTTTAATCAGTCGGTACACGATACTTCTACATAAAAGTAATTCTATGTACCATTCGAAGCAACGATCAACATTATCAGACATGAGCAGCAACATGCATAATTGCTCTAAAGCAATTAGCTGCATGTCCCTTTCATCTCCTTGGCCCATACTGAGCCACTCCAGTAGAGTCTCGGGATCAACTTCAGCCATCTGTTTACAAGTCGTAAAACGAATTAGCACTACAAACATTTGAGCTCGATCATTATTAGATGCTCAACCCTTTGCGCTCCATTTCATATTTCCATTCCAATTTATGTGGCAATTGTTTTGAATCATAGTACATTCATTTTCAACGGAGCCATGGAGCGAATGTTGAGCACAGAAGGTAAAAATAAAACCAAAACTCACCTTGTAAGATTAATAGCACCAATTCAATGTATTTTAAACTGACAATCTGAAAATAAAACAAAGTCCATAAAATTTCAAATGATCCGTGAAACTGACGTTCAGGATCGCGTGAATACATTAGAAAAAAAATATACAGAATTTTTCTGTCATCGAAAAGTGTCAACAAAAACCTCTTGGTGCAGTTCGGACAAAAGAAAAAAAATATATATATACATATATATATATAATTGACAGTGGACAAAGGCCACTGGTTCTCGCGAGACTAGCCGAAAGGTTTGATCAACGTGTACTATCGAGAATTTCACTGACAGTAGTGTTCTCCCTTCCATGTTTCTTTATTCCTAGTGAGACATGACTTCTGGGAAATTTCAAGCATGTAAATAATCATCGAAAGGAGCGATCGCGTTCGCTCGAATCCGTTCACGAGAACGTTCGCGCGAATCCGCTGAAATAAATAAAGTGGCACGTGGTGTCGGGCTCGAGATCTCGGTAAAACCGTGCACTGTCGTCGGAAGCACAAAGACAGGTGTAAAAAAATTTGTCCTAACGACGGCTGAAAGCGTGATAGTGTCTTTAATAACATCTCGCGTAACCTTCAGGAGGTTCTGGAGTGATATGATTGTTGTGGTGAATTCGTGCACCGAATTCCAGAGATCATTTTAAGGAAACGACGCGCACAGCCATGGTAAATAAGACTCGACCGAGGTGATAACGTACCGTTGTGCACAGTATTCCATTATTCGGAAGGGGTCAGGTCGCCATCCTTCCAAAGTCGTGTCGTTTTCCCACCGCGAGAAACAACGTGACCGTGTCGTCAAGATTTTGGCCCGTCAGCGACACAAGAACTTGATCGAACCAACGGACCAACGAACCACTCCACCGAACGAAAAGATTTCACTGTACCCTAGTGTCGTCGTATATTGTATTTCGCCATTTACGCGACGTTCAGGGTATAGTTCGGTGTCACAACCACAGACTACCGTAGACGGAGAATCTTCTTGTGAAAATGATTAAAGCTCCGCAGCGCCGCCGGTGCCAGCACCCGCAACTAGTGACAGCAGGGTATCCGCCGAATTCTTTGCAATTCGAACGATTTGCAAAACCTGACAACTAATTGATCGATAATTTTTTAAATGTAAGCAGTCGATTGCACGGTGTTCGTCGTTTATAATTTCCCAGAAAAAAAGAAGATTTAGTCCTTTTAACAACCAAGCATCGATAACAGAGAAAATGGGACTTCATTTCGATGTGAACACAATTAGAAGAAATTTGCATCACCAGTCTGACTCATTGTTATATGATAAGGGGTTAGATACGTACCTCGTGTGGAAGTCCTGTGAATGGAAACATGCGACGTGGTTGATCAAAGTCGCTAATTCCATGTGTCGATAACTGAACGCGTTTTTTTGAGTTCTGAAAATTAACATATTTCTTTGAGCATTACGCGAATAAATTACAGAAAGTCGTGTTTCCAACGTTGAAGTCAGTTGAAGTCGACTGACGGACTGGAAGTCTTCTCTGATAGCGTGATACTTTATGATCGATTTGCAGCGCCATCTACTTTTGCATGTATAACAATCATTATTTGCGAAGAATGTATTTACGAGTACAAGATCCGCAACACAGACTAAATACATAATTTTCTTTAAATAGACATTTTTTTATGAAATGGTAAATGTGTAAATGATACACTATTCAAATAATTAAATTTATGCATTTTACTTGCTTTTATTTTATACGTATACTTATATTATTATATTATCAAAATACTTTTATATTAGCGCAGACAGCATTTATAAAAAAAATAAAAAATTATACTGAAACAGAGTGTTTTGAACATCAACAGGGATCAGACTTATTTCCTTTCGGCAGCGACGAGTTATCGGACTTTCCTCTTGTATTTCGTAACTGAAACTGATTAAAAATATTTTTGAAGATTTTATTCTATGGCAAATTATAGAATTTTTATTATTCGTTTGCGTGGTTACCATTTCTTTCGTCCACGAGTTCTTTTCTCCTTTCTTTGTAATGAGTAGGCAGGTTCTCTAACATACTTTCAATAAAATTATCAAGAACTATCGACCTATTCATGGATGCCACTGGTGCTCTGCATACAGGGCATTCCTTCTTTTTTCTATTCCATGCAGCGATACAATGCTGACAGAATGTGTGCATACAATTCAGTGTCGTCGCCCTCACAAATAACTCTGAACATATGCTGCAAGTCAACTGTTCATCCATTATATTGCTAACTTTATTGATCACAGTTTCTTTTTCCTGCTGTGTATCTAGAATTCCTGGAGTTGCTGTAGTCAAATCGATAGTGTCCAAGATTTGAATTGTTGAATCATTTAAGATTTCTAAGAGTATGCAACTATCGTCCACAAATTCAGAGGGGCCTGCAGCTAGATAATACAAAGTTTGAATTACTGTCATTAGTCCCACCCTTTAATACATAATAAACTAAAGCTCCTACTATTAAAAACATAAACGATGGTACCATTGTTTTGTGTCGTTACAGCTATTGCTTCCTTTTCTCTCAAAGCCTTTTCTGTCTCCTTCAACTTCTCTTCCAAGACTGTTTTCTCATTTAACAATTGTGCCTGTATGTTTCTCTCTTCTTTAACTCTATTTTCCATAACGTTCTTCCACTCAGCCTGTTGCTCTTCTCTCCATTTTTCCATCTGTTCTCTCGTTTTGATCTCTAACGCTTCTTTCTCTTGTTTGCTCACGTTCAACGCTTCCTGCCACTTTTGCTTCTCGTCGTTCAATCGTTTCTCGAATTGCACTCGTTCGTTTTCTAATTCTTCTAGCAGATCAGCATACATTTTATGCAAATGCTGCTCTTGGTCGTTACCACTCGCTATTTTACCCTCTAAAACGACGATTTGTTTTCTCAGTTCATCCGTGTCCTCTTTAGCAGCAGATTGTTGCATCAAAAGTTGTTCCAATTGCTGTTTCAATGTGTCTTGCTCTTTTTGCTTTATCTGTAACTTTTCTTTGAGAACCCTCTTCTGACATTCCTGGCTCGCTGCAAAAGTTTTCTGTTCCGTCAGAACATTGTCCAGTATCTGTTCATCCAGTCTAGGCCTCTTAATTCTAGGCTCTTCTGTAACCACGAATTTATACCTAAACTGTTGGCCTGTACTAAACTGTATAATGTCCTCATTTTCAAGCTTCTGGCTCTCACCAGATACAAGAGGTACATCATTGACAAACGTAACGGACGAACTTAAGTCCTTAATAGACCATTCATTGTTTCCTTCGCATCTCAGGATACAGTGTCTCCTAGATATCGTTGTATCCAAAATAATTTCATCGTTGTCTCTGCCACGACCTATCTTGAACTATTCGAAACGTAAAAAATTCGATCAATGGAGAGCGTGAAAGGACGGAAATAAATTAGCGAAAAGGTGTTTTACCTCGTTTTTATCAATGTGAATAGTGTGAGGAGCATAACCACCTTCTTCAAGCCGTATCAGCATAGGTACAAGTGGTTTCGAGTCGGACTCGTTTAATGATATCGTTTCTACCACCTCCGGAGATTCCGGGGTTACCACACTTTTCCATTTAAGCGGGTCAAAGACAATCATATTTCTTATCTTTTGTTTACCAACCTACTGACCGAAGTTGCTAAACACGTGCAATAATACGGTGCAAATGCAAGGGTAAATAAATGTGACGATAACCTCTCGTATTGCAGCGATGAGAATAACATTAGACTGCAATGGCCAGGTAACCTTGCACATGCGCGCCCGGGACAGTAGCGTATCTATATGACGAGAGGAAAAGGTAGTGTATAAATAGTGAATAAAGAGACGCGACTTGAATTACAATTATTTTAGCAACCCCTTCCGTTCCCTAAATAAAGGATTAGTGTGTTAATTGACTGTTCTATGTTCGACGCGGTCGACTATAGCTCTGCAACTGTGTTATAACTAATACGCGTAATAATGAAATATCGTTCAACTGCAAATACTATTCAGTTTAGCGAGAGGTATCACAATAGCAAAAAATCAGTACTACTTTCTATTTAAAAATTTCTATTAAAACATTTGTAGGGTGATCAAGTTACCTTATTTTATCCAGAATTTTACTTCACTGATGCTAAAAACGGTGCGCATGCGCGAGAAACCAGGCGAATATCTTGTCACTGTCATAGAGTCCTTGTCAACCTTAGACAATATATACCTAATGGAAAAATTTGACGAATTTACTATAGAAATATATTGTCTACTACGCTACAGGAAGTAGAGCGATGGACAACAGTTGAACGACTTTAAAAGACCCTACAGGAATTATCTTAATTCAGATAATATTTATTTGATAGGTATATAATACATTGAATTTGCCAGCACATGTGAGAGAAACACACACTTCTCGGCGAATAATACTTGCTGTTTCCTTATAATTCAACACCCTCCAATTATTCCTATACTACTGCTACCGAACATACTTTTCTTCCCCCCCAGTTGTTCGTGGAACGGAGTATTTCAATTCAAATTCGAATCAAAGCCCGCGCGATCGATCGATTAGCAATCGACGCGCGGCAATCGACACGACACATAATACCTGCATTACCATCTGTAGATACGACGTCGCAGCTAAAAACGGAGCGGTTAAAGATGAATCGTGTCATCTAATTGCGGCAATAAAAATGTTCGAGATTTGCTAACAACAGGAGTTCGCGAAACCTCCATCTCTCGAAGGTGCGTCGTAGTGCCATTTCGAATTACCGCCCCAAAACACTTGCAATATTTTTGAATTTTCTTTTAACATTCGAACCAACTCAAAAAAATATCGCTGTAATTATTCATTTCTATATATAAATATATATATATATATATTCCAAAAAGAATCCCTTACAATTAGCGTACGCAAAGTGTACCGAACAAAGGTATCGGCTGAACAACGGGCATAACACGATTCAGGACACAAATTGTCGAAGAAAACGCGGAATCGTACGAACTTCTGTTGCAGGCAAAAACGTTTCTCATCGCAACGTGCTCTTTCCCTATCGACGAGAGGGAGAGAGCGTCGCGACTGTTACATGGGCTTGTCCAGTGATCTGCCGCGATAAAATGTCAAACATTATAAAAAAAAATCATTCCCCCGAAAAGTCTTAGAAGCGCGACGCGTCACGCACGACTCCGTGGTTTTTGTAAGTAGGCAAGAAGAAAAATTGTTGCATCGATCCACATGCGACGAACCACGATAATCGTACTGTCCGGTAAGCTGTATATGTAT
Organism: Lasioglossum zephyrum; assembly: GCA_028455615.1. Taxonomy (NCBI): domain Eukaryota; kingdom Metazoa; phylum Arthropoda; class Insecta; order Hymenoptera; family Halictidae; genus Lasioglossum; species Lasioglossum zephyrum. The sequence continues at coordinate 2,801,991 of CM052326.1, forward strand.
GTATATTATACAGAATATATGTGTATATATTCTGCGAGATATACTTGTATATATATCTGAACGACGAATTAATATTGGTCGCGAGCACGCGCGCGAATATTCCGATGCGAGCTCGTCGACGCGTTTTTCCCCCTTTTCGTTTCGTTCTTCTCTATTCAGATTTCTTTTTTGCTCTATCATTCGATTCCGTCGAGGATCATCGCTTGGACTGACGTCGTTGTCTATGTACAATGTCTGCGATAAAGACTAATTAATTTATAAACATCGTTGTTGTTTATGTACAGACGTAATATAAACGCATTATACATTATAAAACGGACATGTGTAAAAGTGTCGCGAATCAAAGAAACACAGTGCGCGGTTTTTCTGGGTCAAGGCTGTCGGATACATACCATACACCGGTTCTACTGTTTGCGAATCGGTTTATTCAGAATCGGCGGCAGCGTTTCGCGGTGATCAAGCTGGTCGTGTTGCCAGCGAGACGATCGTTCGGCACAATCTTTGAAAAGGGAGTGCGCTTTGCTCGCACCCTCGAAACCCCTCTGAAAAGCCTCAAAGCCTCAAGCCTTTGACTAAACTCGGCGCACACGTGTGTGTCACCCGATTCGACTCGGTCTTGCGAAACGTGTGGTATCGCAAATCGCAATCGGTAGCCCGTGAACATTCTACCATCGATCAATCCTCCAATGAAATTGACCCGATAACTTCTACGCGCACTTTTTTCTACTCTAAAGGTGACTCTTCCCTTCGAATCCCCTTCCGGCGAACAAGAGGTTTGTCAAAACTCCACGTTCGTCGACTCGACAACGACAAATCAATATCTTGCCTACTGTTCTACCACGCTAAAATTTCACTCAACGTACCGGAAATGTATTTCTACAAATCAGGGATACGACTGTCGCGGACTCAAACGAACCCCTGCGCGCTCCTCAACAGACCCGTGGTTCACGATCGCTGACCAATTCGTTCCACCCTTACAAATAATCCTGACAACAAAATGTGAAGCAACAACTGTGTACACGAAGACAGACTATCGAACCGATCAGCAAGTTGATCGCTGGGTACATCGATCGCATTTCGAGACGCAACCGGGAACCGCGTCATCGCTTGAAATCGAATTGTAAGACCCCGTGCGATCCGGAAACAGGGCTGTCGAGCGAGCAAGGCCTCGGACACGGGAAGCGGTCGTGTCGGGAAACAAAGATACAAGAATTCTAAGATTCAAGAAACGCGAAAAAAGTCAGAGAGACGCTCTCTGTACTCGCGGGGCCGCGGCCGTGCGAGCGTGAGAGTTCCATCTCGAATACCGTAAAAATCGTCACTAATCTGAAACGCTCGATTAGGGCGTCGGACGATCAGATACACACAGATACATACATACACACACACACGCACACGCGCACACATACCACCGATCGGAGCATGCTTGCGAAGCTATCGCGTGTAAGCTCAGAAAGTGGATCGTTCGAGCGTGTCCCCGGGAAAAATTCATCGGACGCCCGCTCGTCCGCGTTTCCTGCCGCGAATCGACTACACGGTTTACGCACGACGACGCTGAGACCGCGATGGAATACATACACGTTAGAACAGGTACAGACTGTAATAGAAAAAGTGCGCGTACAATCGAGTTCTCAATCGAGGCGCGGCGTCGTTCGCGGCCGAAAAAGCTCGTGGTCGCGAAAAAGGAGACGTCCGCGGGTACGTTACTTGATCGGCTTGCCCCAGCTCGCGAACTGTATGGGCAGGGGCGGGATATCGCTGCTGGTCGACGACTCGTCCTCGCTACTAGTCGCGGACGTCTCCTCAGAGATCATCGCCTCGCCGCCGGCCTCCTGCGGCCTCTGTCCTCCGCCGCAGTCGTCGGCGACGGCTGCAGCGGCTGCGGCTGCGGCAACGGCCACGGCTACCGCGCAGTTCGACGAGGACGAGGAGGACGAGGACGAGGAACTCGACGAGGAGGAGGACGAGGGATCGCTTCTGGGTCTTCGCCGGGCTTTCGGCGTCGAGTTATAGGTCGGACTCCACGCGGACTCTTCGTCATGCGCGGAATCGGTCACGGAGATGCTTTTCGATCTGGCTCGCATATCTACCGACGGCCTCCTCGGCGTCAGACGAAGCGATCCTTGTCTGGACACGGACGAGGACGTGTCCGCCCTGCTGATCTTCGGCGGCGTGGACCCGGCGAGCGTACAGTCAACGCTCCCGCCGCTCTTCGGTGTTTCGTCGTCGATCTCCAAGGTCCAGGAGACCGAATCGCCTTTCTCCACCATGAACTTCACCATCGAGGACGACTGGGGACCGTTCTTGTCCGGCGATAGCGTGTGCTCGACTTGCTCCGGGCCCAACGATCGCGACAATCTAGGCGTCAGGTTCGCAAGAACGGTCACCACCTCGTTTTTTTGACGCAGCCTCCATTGCAGCTCCTCGTTCCGTTGTGCAAGACGCTTGTTCTGCTTCGAGATCTGATGGATCGACTCTTGCAGCACCTCGTTGTCGTGCGCGATCTGCCTCTCGAGGGACTCCTTGCACTGGATCTGCGCCCTCAGGTCCTCGCACCTCGCCTCCATCGTATCCACTCGCTGTTGAAGAGCATCCTTCTCCTCGATCTCGCGCCGACTGTTGTCCAGCTCCGATCGCAACAACGCGATCTCCTGGCTACGGATATCCAGCACCGATCTCAGGGACTCCACCTCCGCTGTCAACGCGGCACCCTGATCGTGCACCACCGATCTACGCTTTAGATCTGCTTCGCGGCGAGCGTACTCCGCTTCCTGTTCCGCTCGCAATTTTGTCAACGCTGCCCGGTGCTCCTTCGCCGCCTCGCTCAACCTGCGCCTCTCCTCCTGCAACGTGGCCTCCAACGTTGCTATCTGATCCGCGTGTCGAGCTTCCACTGCAATCGGAGAGATTTTTTAACATTAACAAAATTCAGCGATTCTTCGTACATCCATATTTAGTTGATAAACTAAGAGTCCAGCAGTTTCCGAGGACAAGAGGAGTAGTTTCATACAGTCACATCGAAGGAAACGTTGGGGAAACTTTTGACGAGAACTTCTGTCTCTATTTTTTTCCGAGATCGATCGGCGTCGTTCGGATAAAAGAAACGGGAAGAAAAACAGAGATTGCTAGACAGGTGGGGGAGAGGCCAGGACGGATCAAGCCCGTCGAACGTGCCAACCTATAATTAACCTCGATGAACGTTACGTGGCCACTAAATCGAGAGAGAAGAGAAGCGTTTGCGATAGATTCGAGGAGTGTGCGTGCGCGAACGCGCGTGTGTGTGGCCGCTTTTGAAAATTCTTCGAGCCACGCGGACCGGGCCGAGTCGGACAGTGCGTGGGCCACCGGCCGTCACGCGGATTTTAATTAACAATTGCTCCACTTTAAACCTCTGCCACCGACATCGGGACCATTAAACTTGTTACCAGGAGAATATCATTATCATATATACGACACTGTGCCTGGCACAAAGCGGATGAGCCATCGTGCCGATTCCAACACGAAACGTGCATCAACTGACCCTTAACCCCTTGCCCTACGACATGTAACACTCGTACAGATTGTTATTCTTTCCAACGATATTCTTTATTCGCATCGATACTTGGTCGAAGCTTCTACCCTCTGGAATCTACTAATGAAATATGCCTTCGACGATTTTATGCATTTGTAACAATAATGCGTGGGCGTAACTTCAAACAATACAAAGATTGAAGGAGAGAAACTACGCTCTACTTGTTAGGACTGTTAAAGAGAGTAATAAATCCTTGATTGGTGAATTGCAATGTGTCTGCCTTAGTTGTAAAACATGGAATAGCTATTTCTTTTCAAGTACTATTCTTACTGTTCTCCTTTCGATTAGAAGCATATAAAGCATATAAAGATTAGAATCGTTTCGATGAATACACTGCGAATTCGAGAGGAAAGACCAGCAGCGTCGTACAAGTTGAAGAAATTCCACGAATGTACAGGGTGTTCAGATTTTTAACCGTGCTCCAACGGGAAGAAATTCGTGTTTCCTCGTCTAATGCGTGGACGATCGTGGGAGCCTTTTCTTATCTCGAGGAGGCGAACCCATGGAGTGATTCCTAGCTACAAAAATCCAGAAGAGAGACTGTAGAATGTTTAAACTGTGGACAATCGCGGGGCATCGTTTAAGGGGTGGTTGGGGATGACGACAACCGGTTTCGGGAAACCGTGTGGAGTAACGGGCGTGTATATTACGTCACGAGGAGAGTGTCGGACACACGGGTGACGAGCCAAAAGGCTGCGATAGAAAGACGAATTAAACTGTTGGCAAGACTCACGATCTTCGCGAAGCTGGTCCAAGGCTCTTCGATGATTCTCCCTCTCCGACTCGAGCCTCTCTTCAATGCCGAGGTTTCTAGTTCTCAGCTCCTCGATCTCCGTGCAGCTCGACATCCACTCATTTTTCATGTTGTCGTAGTCCTTTTTCAGCTTCGGGGTAGAAAACGCGTCCAACTGTGGACAAACACTGACCGGTTAAACAAATTAAAAGTACCCCGACTTCGGCACGCCGGAGATTACGTTTCTCTGGGTCTATTTTGCCGCGATCTCGTCCAACTAGTTCGCGAGGATCTAGCGAAAAATCTACGAGATAGCAGCTTCTTTTTAGATGAATTTTATTTAAATTATTATCTATGTATGTCGATATTATCTCCAGTATTACCAATAATATTATCATCAACGAGTTTGGGTCCGTCTGGACACTGTTTCAATTAAGTTCAACCTTTAGTTGGGTCTTCGACAATAAACTTCTTTTTTAAAACTTTTCGGACAAGACCATAATATTTGTTTCCGAAAGAACAAACTCGAACAACTAACTTTGGTACACGTTACAATTATTTATCAAGCTGGCATTGTAACGGCAAACAATTGTTCAGAACGGTTTTCAATTTCTTATTTTTCTTTCATCCAAACACTCTCGAAGAATTACAACATTTTTGGGACACCCTGTATGCCCAGTGTACAACAAAGTCTACATTAATAATAATAATTTCATTTTATTTCTGTTCATTTATTTTTGACAAATTAAGTATAGGGAGCCATTTGGCATATATGAGATTCCTTTAATTCACATATTTTTTTGTTAAATAAAATATCTTCCTGAACAATTGCTTAAATGTTCATTCACTGGTGCAGTTACCCTACAACAAAGTCTACATTAATGTTCACAACGTCTATTAGTAAAGTCCTTTCGAATAATTTTGATGGATTCTTCGAGTATCAGTTTTCTATTTAAAAATATTTCAATGTTTAACATTTGTACTCGTTTTTTTTTGGGTCTCGCAAGAGATTCGGATGCTATGCGTTGGGGAATACGGAACGACGAATAGCGCTCACCTCATAGGCCAAGTATTGCACGGTGACCGCCAGCGCTTGCACAGCCTGTTCGGTCTTCTGGTTCCTGTTGTTGTCATAGAGGCTGTCGGTTTGCGCGGCCTGGTCCCGAGTCTCCAGGGACGGTCTGCTCACGACGTAACCGTGTTCTTTGGTCTCCCGATCTGCAACTAAGGTCACCGGTCCCATCACCATCGAGGATCGACTCTGTACACCTCGTTAACAGAACTGCCGATAACACACGAGACGACCCCGCGAAAACCACACCACGATCCTCCGGGTCAAATCCTTCGTTTTCTCATTTCCGTCTAGGACGATCTCTCATCTATCGCAGGGTACTCGACGGTTTCGGTGCCGGTGAAACGCGACGAGAGTCCCCGAGGAGTCGGCGGGCCCGCTGTCCCCGGTCATGTTCGCGAAGAAAGTCGATCGCGGAAAACTCGTTTCCGAGGAGAGAGAACACGGTTGGAAAGTCGGGGTCCCTCTACCTGTTTCTCCCGGAGAACCCGCGTTTCTCGCCGTGCCGGAGAGAAAACCCGCGGCGGGCCCCTTTCGGGAAAATTCTCGCGTGTTAGTTGGGCTCAACGACTTCGTCACCGGTGGAACAGGCTCGCACCATATTGTCGTCGCGAAAGCACACGGGCTTCTCGGGCCCTGTAATTTTTGCCGGGAAAACAAAGCTCTCTTTTCCCTCTCTTACTATGCGATTTTATTTCGGCTCTCTCGGGGCCAGCGAACGCGTTCAAGAGCGACCTGGCTGCGTCTCGGCGAGCCTCTCAGTCTCTGGGTTAAGGTCGAGTGCACGAGCCCACGGCTCCACCGGGAAACCCAAGCTGCGCCGACACCGTGACATCGAAATTCGCCCAAGAGGATCCGCGAGATTACAAAAATCCTCAACGCTACTTCCGGTCCCGCGCGCACACAAATCCGAAGAATCCTTCCTCGGCTTCGCTAGGACGCTCTTTTCTCCAAAGATGCTTCCTTCCTCGAGGAGGAAAACTATCAAAAATCCTCAACGCTACTTCCGGTCCCACGCGCACAACCCCGAAGAATCCTTCCTCGGCTTCGATAGGCCGTTCTTTTTTCTTCAAAGATCCTTCTTTCTCGCGATTATCCTGTCTCGAGGAAAACTGTCGACGTTTATTTTTTTTTTTTTTGGAACCTGTAGACTGGACACTATTTGGATGCACCCTGTTCGTTAGGGCAATCGGATGTTCTCGGAGAATGTTTGATACGAGCGAACACACGGATTTACGGACGGGTTCTAATCGGGTTCGTGATTTGTAACGATTTGCTGAGCAAGTCCGCGCTTCGACTGAATTAGCACGAGCCACAGGCTGCCTCGCGGACCGACGTATCCCTCCTCGCGTCTCTGCGACGAGACCACTCCTACCACACCACCTTGAAACGAGGTGTGCTACCTCGACGGAGGAACTAGAAGACGACCAGCACACGAGGAGAACCGCCGTCTACTGTACGGGGATCGCAAGTTCCCGAGAATCTCAACTGAACGTCGCAGGAGCAACTGCGCCGAGATAATACAACCTATCTTCTATTTGGTAATCGTACAGTTTGTACAACGGAGCCTCGACAACTCCAAAATCTTTACAACTCTGTTTCGTAATTTTTCAAAGAACCAATGTAACAGATTAATCGTACGGTTTGTACAGTGGAGCCTCGACAACTCCGAAATCTCTAACACTCGAAACAAGACTTCCTTAACACGTCAATTACGGCCGATTATTTCGTGACTTTTTGAAAGTCTGTAGTCCATGAATAAAGATTTCTTAATACCCTACAAAGAAATGTGGATTTCTAAGCTTCAATTTGGTACAACATTCAGTGATATTTATGAGTAATTTACTTATCGATTAGACAGGGGATACACTTTTGTGCAAAATGAAAATTGTCTGACACTGCAAGAAACTGTAGCGAAATAACAGTTATTCGTTTTTTCTAGTTTGTTCAGCTAAAAATAGTGTAGCAATATTTTTACGTTACTACAAATTGGCAGTCTAGTAATTACACAGCGTCGGTCAGCGATGACCACCGTTCAACGTTGTTAATGATACGCTGTCCCCGAGCAGTCTGACATTTCTGCCCGAGAGAACGACTCTTCGCTACTACTAACTGTGTCACGCGAAATACGAAATTGCTCCTGCGGATTGGACAGCAGCAGAAGCGGCGAGTTGAGGAATCACCGGGGGGAGTTGAAAAATCAGTCGGGAGTCGCGAGTAAAAGCGTAAACAACGTCGTTCGATCGTGGCAAAAAAGGTTTTCTAGTTTTATGGGAGAACACCGTAATATCTAGACTGGAGTAACCCGTCAACACCTGCTTCTCTTATTGTTCCCAGTGGCTCGAGAAAGTTCTCGGGTTCGGGTTTCTAGCGCGCGCGAGCGCGAAACGCCAGGAATAAAAGAGGAGAGGAAGTCGGTAGCTTCATTTCACTGGAAAATTAAACCGACAAACGCCACTTAATATCGGGCCGTTTTATCATTGCGAGCACGGTTTTATGGCTCGTAAACTTCTCGAGAGGAACGCAGGATAACACTGCCGCGGGGATAACAACCGACGCGAGAAACCAAATTGATCTTTCAAGCCGGAGCCATAAGGGTGGTTATAAGCAGCACGGTTCAATTAATTATTCTTCGGTACCGCTTAACAACAAATTATTGCACACACACGTCTGTGAAGAATTTTGAAAAAATTCCTAATATCCAACTTGTCGGATAATTATTATGGTAGATCATATCGAAAATCTGCAAAATTTTCATTAACCATTGTGTAGTCAACAAAACTTCTCTGAATGTCCATTCTTTACTCACTAATATATTAATTTACATGTTAAACACAGAAAGGTTTTTAATCATCTATACATTTTGGTTGGCTAAGCAAGGATTAAAGCGTATCGAACCGAGCGCATTTCGTTGAGAACAGTTTCCAGGAAAATGGCGAAACGATCGATCCATTTAGGGGATGAGATTTAGAGGAGTTTTTCGTGAAAATCGGCTGGGATCGGGAGCGTGCGTCGGCGAGGGGTTTCGAGCGACGGCGCGCGCGCCGATGAATTATATTTCAAGGTGCCGTGCTCCGAATAAATTCGCTTTTCCATTTGGAATTGCTCGACCGTAAATGGCCGCCGTAATCGTGCGAGACAATACGTGTCCGATCGTGGATAATGATCGACGATCGGATAACGCTCTTCCGCCGATTGCCGATTCCGCGCGCGGACCTCGATTTCGTCATTCGTCGGCGTCGTCGATTCGCAAGCGAGGAATTCGCGAGGATAATCAGCGTCGGAGAAGATTCGCGGATATCTCCGGTGATTCTGGTCGGGGGCCTCCGGTTCATGAATGATTAATGGGGACACTAAATTAAAACGAAAGGAAGTAGAAGACCGTGAACAGCCTCGTAGAAACTCGACCCGATACGTGCTTTCTAGGACGCGGACGGTCATTGATAATGATCTTCGCTTCGGTAATTTGTTCCAGATAACACGCGAGCGTGTGTACGATACTCCTCGCGCGGCGAACATCCTAAGAATGTCTCGGCATCGGAGAAGTACGTACACCGAGAAAGTATCCTCTTCTCGTTTCCCGAAGGTAAACCGTTTTGCTTCTATCGCGTCGCTCGAAAGCAATTCGTTGGAACTTTCATTCGTTCGTTCGTTCGATTGTTAGCGAATTTGTATTCGAAAGGTATTCTAACGTTATCTGCGGAGTGTATCACTTGATCCTCGTGCAAAAGAAAAGTTCGTTCAATAATTCCTGCTGGATGCATCTTCGCGATCTTAATGATCATCAATTAAAATAATTAGTGTCATTTCACACGAGAAATTCGTTCATTCTTTTTAAAAATCGCAACAACTTGTTTTTTTAATAATCGCATCAAAATCCGCAGTCTAGCAATTATCACATTGTATTCGTGTGAAGCAAAGATTCCGTTCATCCAAGGACACAGACTTTCCTCAGTAATTTGAAATCGGCTGTAATGCGCGACGGTATCCTACAATTCTTTACAAAGTATTCATAACTCTATTACGAGCATGGATAATACCACTTAGGCCATTAAAAGTATTCCAACAGGGATGAAGACAAGAACATCGGTACACGAATGGTCGCCGTACGTATTGCAAGGGTAGGTCACAACTAACGGGTTGAAAAGTTGGAATTTCCGAGATCGTGTTTGCCGATGGACCTTTTCCAGGTTCAAGCCCCGGGAAAAGTAGATGATGAGCCGATCGCGTGACTAAGCCAGCGTAATCTGACAGAGTATGCGTAAATTCCGTCGATTACCGAACGAGCAGGCCCGTCGGAAGATTTACTTTCGCTGGATAATGTGCGTAACCGTAGCTACCTGTCCGGAGACACGCTTTGCCGGTGGGTTTTTCAGAATCCGAAGCCGTCTGGGTCTGTGGCACGGGTACACGGTTAACAGGGACCTGGTCAGGACCCAGTGAAAGCCACTACTTTCTTCGAAAGGACGGGCACGACCCGCCTCGCGTGTGTGTGCGAGAACTTCGCTCCCGGGAGCACGCGGTGAAATGATCGAGGGAGATCCCATCCCGTGTGTTCTACGGAGTACACGCACCGCGAAATGACCGTGGGACCTTTTTAGAAAACCAGCCGGCTGCCGGCCGATCAATTAGAAAGCTCGTCCCGTCGTTTCCTCCAGCTATTCTCCTCGCGGGAACGAGGCGCGCCGCGTCAACGTGGATTCGAGCGCGCCGGAGCTCGCGGTTTGCCATCGCTAAGGGGCCGGCGAGATAAAAAAGAAACGGGACTCGGCGATACTTCGGAACAGCGATTTCGATTTCCACTACTTTGAAATTCCGGTTTAAATAAATGTAGTATTATTATACCGACACGGAACTGTTCCGTGTAGAGCGACCTTTATAGGTTTGTCAAGATCCATTGAGCTACAAACAATTTAGTAGAGCGCGGCCAGTGGCAAAGTTCACGTAAAGTGGTGACCGACAAAGCAATCCAAGTCCAGTTTCATTTTGTTCCCCACCGATCCAGTGAAAATATCGATGTATACCTTTCGACGTTGTTGTTGGACTATGCTTCGACGGGGCGGTGCTAGGTAGTCGTCTGGTTGCCGGCTTTCGCGTCGCCGACGGACTCTTCTCTGGAATAATAAGAATAGAATAGATATTAGCTGCGTTAACGAGACGAGAGGGGAGACAGAAGAGAAAGAGAGAAGAACGTGTTTGCGCGAGTACCGTTTCCCGCAAACCGTTTTGCTGCCCGCGCGAGATAATGCGAACCAGCCCCGGAACCTTTTACGTGGAAACCTCGAGCGCGACAGCTAACGTTTCCTAGGGGAATAATAACGAGGCGAATCAACGTAGAAGACGAGCAAACGGAAAACAACAAACGTCAACGAACGCTGATCAACCCAGTTTTCCTTTCCATTCTCGATCCTCGAGGAAATTCGTACAATTCGCAGTACAGTATAAAGAAAACTTTACAGTGGAATTACTATCGCTGTCAGAATGGAACGAAAGGTCTCGGACAATTCCATAGACTGCGCTCTCACTCCCGCAAGCGGATCAATTACAAAGTTCTCACGCAGGTTGCTATACAGGTGAAAGCTTGCGGCAAGTAGAAGGGGCTCGTAAAATTACTCGGAAGCGGCTAATAATAATTCACTCGAAGACAATGCGCGAGGATTATGCACATCAAAAGTATACAAACTAATTTACAGCTGTCAATTGTGCCGAATATTCAAGAAAATATGTACGGAAATTAATACGGCAAGGGGTTAATTTTCTCTATTTTTCAAGGTGGCCTGTTCCTCATGAAAATACTGGAAGATCCAGAGACTACATAACGAATCAACGCCTAGTCGTTGGCACTGACGCGAGCACGAATACCTGACGGAAAAACGGGCGAGAAGCTGTCGGATCGTTAAGAAAAATCTATCTTGGCGATCTATCGGGTCTAGAGATTGAATGTAAACGAATAAATACCGAGACGTTGGCGGTAGTACGAGGACACCATCTCTAGGGTCCGTTTTCTCTCAGTCGTCGGAAAGTCCCGGTTATCCGGAAGTCCTGGTGTCGCTGCTAACAATGCTGATCACGAATAACACACTAGGCGTGCAGCGGAACGGTGTAGCGATCGAAGAACGCATGCACCGTTGTATTGGTGGAACACAGTTGGGAAAACTTTCCGTCGAACGATTATTCTACACGAAGGTTCAGCAACAACTGAACGCGACGAACGACGAACGACGAATTACGGTCCGACAGGGTCCTTCGTGGAGGGGTGAAAATTGCACCATGGCTGCAATAAGGGATGCGACCCACGGTTAAGATTCTGACCTGTGTTTCAGGGACATTTCTATCGACAATACCGGCGAGGACGCTGCGACTTATGCCCACGGTTAACTGCCATACCTGCCAAGAGGATTCGGAACTACCTTGGCCTCCACTGTCCCTTCATTTCTGCAGGGGCAATTAAACGGTCCCCGGATCCCTGAGTCCGAAAATGTTCAGCCCCCAATGTTCGTCTTCGATATCAATTTTTACAACAAATGACAAGGCTCTATTTATTTCGATGTCGTGCAAGCAATTTTCATGTAAGCAACTTCATCATTTCAAGATGAAAAATCTAAAACCAGTCATTTGATCGGCAGCGTTAGGTTAAGTTAATGCTACCTTCGATACGCGGTATAAGTATGAAATGGCAGAGTTCCGTTGGAGATAAAAAGAAAATTGTGAACCGCGATTTGATCCGATCATCTCCAGCCTACACGCTAGCAGCTTACTTCTCCAATATTAAATTCGAAACGGAACTCTACCATTTCATACTTATGCTGCGCATTGTAGATACGCAATTTTTAACTGTTCATATCTTCAATGTTCTTAACCCTTCGTCTACAACCTGGGTCGTTTATGTTCCCACGATTACATTGATATAGAGACTTCAATGTTCCAGGCGTTTTTTTTTTAAACCTAGAACAGTAATGAAAAATTAGTTGCGAACGTAAACGACTCGGTTCCCAAAATATTTTGCATTACATGTGCTCGTTCGATGAAAATATGTACCTTCAGCGTTTGAAAGGGTTCGCGGGGAAACCAGAAAACGATAAGACGCAATAGATCGGCTCGCCGAAACCGGCGTGGCCGGTTGCCAACAATACTTTTTCAATGCTATGCTTCCCACTGAAAATAGATCCCTCCTGGTGGTTCGCTATCGACGCGCCGATAAACTATCGAATGCCTGGCACTCTCTCTCTTTCTCTCTTTCTCTGTTGGTAGTCGTACGAACAGTTGCATAGGGGCAGGCGCTCAAGGAAAAGCTACATTCTATCCTGGTCGCATTGGGTCACCAACCGGAAACACGCAGCGGCGCCCTCGACCTTTCGTTTCCTCCGTTCAATCAGCGAGGAGACATTTTAATACACGGGCATTATTGCGCCGCGTGTAGCCTGATCGCTCGCAAACTGTTTCAACAACGATCATCCTCTGTCCGTCGCATCTCTCGGGTCTCTATCAACGCTAGAACCGTCGAAATTCTCGTTTCAGGATCGAATACCTCGATGCGTGTATCAAGGCATTACAGTAGACTATCGTACGTCCGCGAGCTAGAAATTGTTTACAGGAACCATATATTTCATATGTATACATATGTACCTTCTACACGTATAGTCTTCTCTACGTTTTCTGGCACGCGATATACGTATAATCTTGTTAACATTGCACCTATCGAGCGTGGAAACACTTTTTCACTTGAAACATGTTTGCTTTATAAGATATACAAGTTTAACGAGACTTTTTGCTACTGTTATTATAGTATATGTTTGATTTATAGTCTTCCTAATTTTAGCGGCGGATTACACGGGAGTCTACTGCCAGTGCAGTAGATCGCTGCATTCGAAATGTCCGATTTTGATTCAACAGAGTAAGTAGCGAATCTAAATCATCTAAAATTACGACATATTCCAACAAGCTAATAGTACATATGGAAATATACAGAGTTTGCAGCGGCGAAAAGTACGCAGAAGTCTCTGTATAGAGGTCGATGCATTTCTATGCATATGTTACAGCGCGTTCGCATTGTCAGAGGACCGAGCATTACGCCAATGAATGGAGCCCATCGATATGCCTGCATAGTTTCAGTCGCATTAGCCTAGAACGCTCGCGGCGTGCCGTCGCGTGCGAGAAACGTGTCCACGTGATTTTTGCGCGAGCCCCGGCGGGCCAACGGATGGCCCCGGCGTGCTCCATGGCCCCTCGAAACTCACCGAGACTGACGGTCGAGATCTCCACGCAACTTTTCTTGTTGTCGAAGCTGTTGACGCGATTCTGCAGGGTGCCGCGTCCGTTCGCCACCATTCTTCTGGGCGGGTTCGCCGACGTTGGTGACCTCTCTGTAACGAACCGAGAAAGCGGTGTTAGATATATAAAATTCTATCTTCCCTAGATTCTTAGACTATCGATATCATTTAGACTAAGGATTATTAACCCTTTCATAGGTAGTATGATTCTATTCTATATTATTTGTTTCACTTTATGGGTACCAAATTGATATTACACCTTATACAATATACGTAAATGTTTAGTAATTGATTAGATATCAACATATTTAATAATGTAAAGAATATTTTGAATAATGCCACTCGAGTCATCCCTCGAGCGCTAAGGGATAATATAATTAGAGTACGGATTTGATGTGTTTTCGACAAAAATGGCTGGTTGCAATTTGAAAAGGCTAACTCTCGGATTAACCCTCAGTTTCTGGCGAATTAATGAAAAGTACTTAAACAAATGTGTTTAAAAAAGAAATAGATAAACGTCATCAACGATATAATTATGAAAATGATCCGCTGTCCGAGGACTATGGGAATTTTAATCTGTTTCAAATTGCACCTGCCCTTCTTGTCGTCAATGGCATCAAATTCGGGACTATACCGAGGTTGTACAATGAGATTAACGAGAGATAATCTTTCGCTGTTGAGCTAAGCTAGTTCCGAATGGATGACTGACTTGGAACCACTGACGGAGACGTCTCGGGGACGTGATTTCAGGGGTTGACGATGCTGTTGATGATTCTCCCATGATCACCCGCAGTTCATCGACCGTGCAATTTGGTTCTTCTCTCGTCAGCGGTGGCCGTTCCAATAACGTTTTCCCGCATCATCGGAATTCGCGCTCGGATAGCGAGCGGATCCCCCGCGTCAACGAGCTAAGTTTGAACCGGCGCTCTCGATTACGCCGACGGTGAAAAGAAAACGTTGTTCACATTGTGCGCATGCATGTGCACCGGAGAAACGAGAGGAGCGAGAGGAAAAGCTGCTCTGCTGCTGTTGCTTGCTCGTGCTCTCGTTAGCAAGCCTGTGGCAAGAGTGCTAACTACTAGAAGACCGCAAACAGCGAAACAAGCTTTTTATCGCGACGCTCAATTTCGATCGACGATCATCTCGAACATGCTCGAATTTAGCTCGTCGTCCGAATTCCAACGGCATTACCTGCCGCATGACTATTACTTCATAATTGTCACAAGTACGTAACTAATAATGAGTTTTTAATGGCCTCGTTCAACAGCAATTTCAGTCGGGAAACCAACACGTCGCCCCTGGTGACGTTGTCTAATAGATTATTAAACGACGTTACGAAAGCAAAGTTTCGGTTGGGATTACAGAGCACAGTTATTGGCTATCCTATTAATAGGCTAGGTAAAGTATCGGTTCGGATAATCGAGGTCCCACCCCGCATCCGTGGACTGAACGAACGCAGCCGTGTCCAGGAGTCAGCGGATCATTTTTTTAATAATATAGTCGATGTTCAAGTCCACGGACTTGGTTTATTTGTAAATTTTTTGAACACACAGTTTTAAGGCTACTTCGCGTAGACGCGTGTTAATTAATTTAAATCAATTCGTCAGTAATTTAATTTAATCAATTTATTTATTTAATTAATTAAATTTAATCAATTCGTCAGTAAACTGAGTATAATTGAATGACGCTTTCAGAAATATAAATTACAACAAAGTTTGAGAGCTGCGTTTAACACAACTAGTGAGCAAAATTGTTTGAAATAAGTAGCAGTCGAGAAAGCAAGTTCTTCAAGTAAATTTCGAATCAAACACTTGAAAATTGAACAAATAATTACAAGTGCAAAGGGTTAATTTCGAAGGTGGCCAGTGTAGTGGTCAGTGATAGAGTTGGATATTTTCAACACACAAAATGTTTCCCGAAGACAAATTCAAGTTGCCAGTTTCAAGTGGTGCTCCACTTCTGTGAAGCTGAAAAATGCTCACTCGTGATACCGGATAAAACGGCACTACTGCTAATCGAATGATCTCCGTTAGGGTTCTTCGGTTGTTTTCCCGTTTTTCCGGATGCGGTATTACTAACAGCCAGCTAAGCTGTCAAAAGATAGACGACGCTAGGGCACGTTATCTCCGCGGTTCAGCCGCTAATTGCTCGCGTTTCACGAGGCAACAAGTCGAGCCACTTTCCGCAGGACCGGCCCCCCGGCCAACAATGATCGATGGCCACCGTGAAAGAGAAATCCCTGGGCACCGAGAGGTGTGCGTAAGTAGGGTACCTTTGATCCTTCTCCGTAACGTTTTAGACTCGGTCAAGAGAAACCGTTCGACCCATCTACCTTTCCGAATGCTTATACATACTATGCAGACACCAGAGAGCCGGTCGGTCGTTTGCTGTTCGCGTCGCCGGCAACTTTCTAGCGCTAAATGAACCACGAAGAAAAAGACAGGTGGCGGATAGCGACTTCTCCTCTCTTTTATTCTCTTTCTATCTCTCTCTCACTCTATCTCTATATTCTCATTGTGAAACGAGCTTAGGATTAGCCGGGGTCTACTTCGGGACCTGCGACACCTTACTTTACGAGCGAGTCGACCCCGGTCTGCCGATACAATCCTGTCCCGTCGACTTCTCCACCGGCTATGATTCCATCGAATTTCGGAATCCTCCTTAAATTCAGAATCTAATCCGAACTGTATAAATAATCCTCTTTTATAAGATGCATCGAGTCTGTTGCTAACAATTTCAAACCATTCATCAGAGTAGACTTATCGACCCCGAAGAGTCCGCGAGAGTCCGTAGACACTTTCGACCCTTACTGTTTTAAATAATCTTATTTCTCTCATGCATCAAGTCCGCAGTTTACTCAAATCAATTTCAAACAATTCTTCTGGCTAAACGCAACAATCCTGAAGGGATCCACGGAGACATCCGATCTGTACTGTTTCGAATAATCTCTTTCCTATTAAGTATCAAGTCCGCAGTCTATTGACAACAATTTCAAACCATTCATTAGAATAGACATATCGACCCTTACTGTTTCAAATAATCTCATTTCTGTCATGCATCAAGTCCGCAGTCTACTCAAATCAATTTCAAACAATTCTTCTGGGTAGACGCAACGACCCTGAAGGGGTCCGCGGAGACATCCGGTCTGTACTGTTCCGAATAATCTCTTTCCTATTAAGTATCAAGTCCGCAGTCTATTGACAACAATTTCAAACAATTCTTCTGGGTAGTATAAACATTTCCAAATCACGTCAAGAACGTGTCGAGAGATCCAACACTTAGCATTTCGAGTCGGACGTGAAGTCTAAAGATCGCGAATTCGATCGTAGTCTAAAGCTAGATAGACGGAAGATGGCTGCCGCGGGGCTACGGTCTACAGACTCTACCTCTCTTGAAGCTGCCGAGCCGCATTTTCGCCGAGTCTCTGACGAAATCCGCCCGGAGAGCCGGCCTACCCTTCGATCCCTGTTGCCCCATTTTACGAGAGTCCGGCTTTCACCGTCGTTCGGTGGTCGTGCGGCCGGCAATGTTGCTCACTCCGGTTGACAGCGTGGTCATGGTGGAGGCTCAAGAATGACACCCTGGGTGCCTCTTCACCCCATGATGGGTCCCTCAACGTTCCACGAACATCATCCTCCACTGTCCATTACTCTGTTCGAGATCAACCATCCTCTTCCACGTAGAATACGACTAGGATCTGTGCTTCTCACTGGAGACCGACACACTGCAACACTGGTACACCGATCGGCACTGCGTTTCGAGTAGCTGTTATAGGTGAACCTCGAGAGCAGGTTATCGACGTGATTCGATTGTCCCGGCGTCTTTCACCGACTGGATCCAGCCTGATACGGTTTGATTGTTCCGAGGACGGTGTGGTTCTGTCTTTCACCGAGCTGGCTCCTGCTGGATCGCCGCTCGTCGTCCTCACCCATGTGGGTTCACCATCTGATTCCGTTGCGTAAGGCGAGAGACACGCAGCGCAGTGTGTGCTCCGCTGGTCTGTGCTCCGGGACACCGGTGGTCGTCGGCCTTGGACGAGGCGCACGTGGACTCTGTGCACCTGTCTAAAACGGGTGGGGACTGAAGGACGTGCACACACACGCACGCACGCACGTTGAGAGAGAGAGATAGGTGACCCGTGAGAGGAAGAAAGGTAATGCCGGAAATAAACCGGCCGGTGTCGTTGACCCGAACACAAGAGGAGCACCAGGTCCGAACTGTTGAACGCTGAACACACGTTGAACGTCGAAACTATGGTCAGTTTCGAGAAGACGACGAGGAACGCTCGGCTCTACGGGGACCACGAGGCCGAGAGGTACCCGTCGATGGTAACGGTACCTCGGGGAACTTTCATTGGGGGTCCGAGAGGGGGGCAGGTGTGATCCGGTCCCGTCTCACAGGCACAGATTCCTGACCCTGCGGCGAGCAGCGCATCGCAGCAGGACGACTGCACCAGCATGCTGCGAATCCGCCTCGCGCTGACGGTGGTCGTGTCTCTCGATCCTAGGGATCCCACCGAGCTGGAATCAGGTCACGCGAGAGGACGGTGCATCGGCGCGGGCGCAGTCTCCTCTCTTTTTACACCAGGTTACATCGATGTAATGTCCGGTGAAGAACGTGTCATATTCAAGAGATTATTCCTAGTGGATCCGGGTCGACGTGGACCTCGCTCTCCCTTGCAGTTTGCACCGTCACCTTGCGGCATTCACTGACGATGCACTATACGCGATGCACCGGCTGCTCTCTCAGCCTCGATCTCTCGATTCTTCTTCCTCTTCTTCTGATACACCAGAGAGTATACCTTCTTCTTTCTTGTCTCTCTCTCTCCCTCTCTCTCTCTCTCGCGGTCTGCGTGCGTGCGTGTGCACTCCTCCCTCGATGAAATCGGTCAGTCCCACGAATAGGGTGTATAAAGAGAGATGCGAGGAGAGAGAGAGAGGCGGAAATGGAGAGAGGAGCACCGGAAATGCAACGCGCGCGTGCATGTAGCCGCGTAACGAACCGGCACGATGCTCGCCGAACACTGCCGAGCGAGATGCCGGAGCTGCGACTGCTCCGAGAGAGAGAGAACACCGACGATAGATAAACCGAGACGACGCCGTCCAGTGGCGCCGGAGCGCCGCGGCGCCCTCCGACGCCGATGCCGTACCCGATCGTCATGCCGAAGACGAAACAACCGAGTTTCAAGACCCCCCTCCTCTCTCTTTCTCTCTTACCCCCCGGTCGATAGAAAAACACCCTCCTCCCACGCACTCGCGACAGCCACCACCCCGAGACCCGCTTTCGCGAATAGACACAGCGGGGCCCTGGAGACCTGCTTTTTACGGAGTCAATATTCTACTTTTCAAGTTCATATCGTCAATCAAGTTTTTCTATACATCCATTTTCATCGTCTTCTTTCACAGAAGATTGATTTTATTGTAGAACGAAAATGAGGAGCAGTCGTGGGAAGTTTTAACCCAAGAAAATGACTGGGAAAAATCGTACGTCAATTTTTAAGGTGGCAGTGTACAGAGAGAAGCCCTTAAAAAGTTTCACAGTATTTTCGAGAGAACATTTCTTTTCGCCTGCCACTTAATGAAAATCTCGGAATGAAGCGTACAATGGATTATGAAATTAGAGAGCTTTGAAACGAGTCGAAATTGATCGTCGTAAGATCATTCTGTTTTTGAAAATGATTTTCTTCTATGTCGAACAGTTTTTCAGCTGAAGTTCGCCTATCTCGGAGACAAGACTCCACCTACGTACGACAAAGAGCGAGCCGAAGACGCGTGCGTGCAGTTCCCGAGAACGAAATAAATTGATCCGGAGGACGTCGAGGGGGTTGCTAATAGGGTGGCCACCCTTGGAGGCGACCTTCGACGACGAACGATGCCACGGGGATCGACTGTCCTACCAATGTCCACGGATCAATCGCATTACACACACCCTTTACGAAAATATCAAATATTTTTCCCCGAAAATTTTCCTCGGTCCAGGAAAAATATAATTATTTCTTAATATTATCAAATATATAAAGAGGAAAGTTAAAAAAGAATATTTTAGAACATTTAAATTCTCTTCTTTTATAAATTTTAATTTCTCGAATCTTCCTTTAAAAAAACGAAGAAATGTGTCAACTTGTCCCGGTCACCCCCATCGATCTCTTAGTACAATATAATTATTTCTTAATATTATCAAATATATAGAGAGGAGAGTTAAAAAAGAATATATTTTAGAACATTTAAATTCTCTTCTTTTATAAATTTTAATTTCTCGAATCTTCCTTTAAAAAGACGAAGAAATGTGTCAACTTGTCCCGGTCACCCCCATCGATCTCTTAGTGCAATAATGAAATGTTTGTGCTACTCGAAGAATTAAATACATGGACCTGATGTGTCGCTAACATGACGACATTCGTCCTTGAAGGTTTAGAAGACGCCGCGTTGCTATCTCGTGACCCTGATAACACGTCCAGTCGATGAATCCGCGGGGATGGAGAGAAAGAGGATCGCGTCAGCTGATAGGGGAGAGTTTAGGGTTGGGCGTGTGTGGCCGGTTACCGCTGAACATTCTCCGCATTTCTCTTGGCGCGAAGTGCGACTGTCTGTCGGCTCGGTAATTTCGAATCGGCTTTTCTTGGGATTAACGAAGGTAATAAGGATACGAGTCATTAAGAGACGCCGCGCGCTCGGCAATTAGCCGCCGCGGGGTTGATTTATAGTCCAAGGATTATGTAACGCGATCATCTCTCGGCTGAACCCTGCGAGAGTCTCGGGTTCGACGAACCCACTGGCCTCTACAAATTTCAACCCTTTTTTAACCCAACCTTTATAATGATATGTATTATTAATAAATGTTTTGTAATTTTCTGTCAACAACGTGTTGGTATTCTCAAGTTCTTAATCTTTCTGCTGTTTCAAATTACACCCATTTCATTTATAAATGCATGAAACCTGCAGTCGACTGGTGATGAAATGTTTCAATCAATACATTCCATGGGAAATATACATATTACTGTATTGAGCCTATCCTACTTTCTTCACGAGGAACACCGTTCTTGTTCTCGAGTAGTACGATTGATCATTTCGTTGTCTAGAATTATTTGTAGTATATGTAGACTACGGATCTTTATGCTAAATGAACATCTACCTTAATCGCAGCAAACAGGAGCTAAACGGAGTTTTATCTGCATTCTTAACATCTTTAATAAGATGAAAATAATGCGACAGTATTCCTATACTCTTCCCACGCATTTACTATTTTACATTCCCACTCTCTTTTGTCATAAATGCTTGAAGATCCGCAGTCTAAAGATATGCAATGCCAACCTAAAACCATTTTACATTGACACGTTGATTTCACAGCGATACAAATGATGGTTCAGTGATATTAGTCTTATCGCTGCAGGTACAAATCTATAGAACTAATTGTTTCCAGAAGCGAATGCTCATGCGCTTGTTCAGCTGTAACAGGACATTTCAATGTTTCTTATCAATAAAACAAGTTTGTCGTCAACTTACTTGAAGTCTCCTTGTTAGGCCCGGTGCTGAGATCACTCATGGAGCTACGAACGGAGCTCCTGGCGGTTTCTTCGGTCGGCGATTTCATCTCCTGCCGACCCCTCATTCTCCTGCAGATCAGAAACGAAATCAGCAAGACGCCGCACGTTCAACAAGAACAATTGAAAGAACACTGAATTATAACGAAGAGAAAATTCAAAGATCGACAATGTTTCAGCTATAATTTAATGCTCCTTCAACCGCATACCGTAGTACCATAGTAAACCATAGTACCGCAAAATGTGTCATAAGATTCATCCGATTATAATCGACGTACTACGTACTGGAAATTATTTCAAGTAATAAATATTCTGAATAAAATCTACTATGTTTCGACGAGATCTTCTGGAGATGGACGTGCTTCCGTGGTTTCATGACATTTGTCTGCTTTAGACGGAACTGTAAAATTTTCTGTATTCTACGATCATTGAAGGTGATCTACTGTCGTTGAAAATTAGCACATCCACCTAGAGAAGATTTCTAACCACCCGTGGATCAGAGCGAAGCAGAGCGGGTTTTCTTAGTGGGTAGCTAAATGTGCTGCAGGCGCGTCGATCCTTCTTTTCTCGTGTCTCACCTTTTATCTTTGTTATTATTCGCGTCGCCAGCTTTCTTCGGTTTAGATCCCGCGGGTGGAATCTGGCCGATACTCTGCAAGACCCTCGACTTCACTTCCTTCCTCGCTGGTCTCGTCCTCTGTTCGTTTTTTCCGGCCTCGATCTTACTCATGACCGCGTCCCAACGGCCTCCACCCTTCCGGGAGGATCTCTGCGATCGCCTGGCCTCTTTCTCGCTTTCGTCCTTCGGCCCGGACTCGATCATCGCCTTGATCTTCGAGACGACGTTCCTCTTCGGCATTTTGTACTTTTTCAACGGGACCGCGTCCGCCTTGATCTGCACCTTCGGCGACGACCTCAGGTTGTCGTTGTTCCTCTTCACCTCGATCACAGTCGTCTCCGGCGTGTTTACCGATCCGCTCGAGTCGACCGATGCTTCCAACGGTGTCACTGGCATCTAGACATCATCAATGCCGTCAATATCAAAGGAACTCAGCTTAATGTTAAATAATGTCGATCGTAAATTGCTTTAAGCGGAAATTAAATGATTTCGGCGCATAGGTTCGATCAAATCTTACTAAAACACTAATTGCAAATTGGCACAATATTCTTTCTTAACGATCGAAGTTTCGATTCTAAGTAAATTAATAAGGAAAAATAAAGTATATATATTGTGAAAACACAAAACTCAGCTACGTTAGACTAGACTGCGGATTACTTCTACAAAGCTAAACGAACATGTACATTTTCGATCTCACCTAAGCTTTCTCAAATGTCATTTCAGTAACATATTCGTTTCTAGTAAACTTATCCATTGCTACGACAAGATCGGACAATCCGCAGTCCAGCGAAGGCACAGTGGGCAGTTTTGATAAAATGTTCAGAATGTATATTATCGACACAGATCTACGAAACATATTTTTGAAATTTTCATATATAGACCCGCACATCATTCCGGCCAATCTTTCCCAAATCTCTTTTTCACGTCCAGCATTAAACTAAATGCTTTACCTCTTCAAAAACAATCCAAATCGTATGGTATAATATTCACACATTGAACGCCATAGTTCAGTCACTGCTGACCGTCACCACTAATGGTCATGAATATTAACTTATTACAAGACCTCCTGTATCATACATAAAATCCATAACCGAACTTAACTGGATTACAGTGTAAGGTAATAGCTTGATTATTCGGTGACTAACAACTGATAGTTTCTACGAAGAAAATCGATGAAACTCAAAGCACAAAAGATTCGCGCGGCGTTCAACCTGTGTTAAAAATGCGATGGTCTTTCTCAGAGTTACGGAATATGCGAGTCTACAGGAGAAACTTGAAAACGGGGATTCTAGCGGCCCACTGATGGAGGGTGTCGCGGTATCCTTGTCGGGGGACTCGCCTGCAGCATATCGGTAATGACGTCGGGTTTCACGGGCGTGAGTTGGCTCCTTTGCGAGACCTCGGTGTCCATGGTGTCCGGTGTGCGGTCCTCGTTCTCCTCGGGTGTCTCCTCGGTCGTGTGGAGCTCGTCCTGCCTTTTATCGAGGTCGGAGTAGATGCCGCTGGAGTCCATCTCCTCGCCGGTGAAGCTGGGGCACCTGCGGCCTCCTGGCGCGCAGAACAACGTGCCATCGATCACCTGTGCCTTCCGGTCGCCGCGCACGATCTCCTCGTACGCGTCCGCGTCGCTTTCGGTGAAGAAATCCGAGTCGGTCATGGGATCTTGTCTGCACGGTGCTGGAAGATTCGCAGGTGGTGCGACCGATGGCGGATCGGCTCCTCGGCTAGCTGGCCTAGAGTTTTCGCCGTCGCCTTGATACCCGGCTTCTAAGCTGGTGATACTGGTCACCGATGTGACGAAACTGATCGGATCGGAGGCTCGGACCGGCTCCGGTGGCTTCGGATCCAGGGGAAGCTCCTCCGGCGACGGTGTCGAGGCAGACGCTCTCGTCAACGCCAGTCTAGAGGCCGCTGAACCCGACAGGTTCTCGCAGGATGGCGTCCTGGAGCACTCCAACGCAACCGTGAAATCGGTCATCTGGTCCGGCGTCAGAATTCCCAGGCTCTCGTCGTGCTCGAACGAGTTCTGCTTGTTCAACATTAAATAGTGCGGCGTCGCGTTCGGCACATTGTCGTTGTACGAGCCCTGAGACGCGTCCAGCAGACAGTTCTCCCCGGCGTCCTCGATCATATTCATCTGCGAGTTCTCGAGCAAGCTGCGAACCGAACCGAACGCCAGGATTGGCCACATTTTAGTTGGAACAAGACAAATTATCGTTTCAATGCATCCATACATATCATCAACATATTCAATACAATAAAAAATATCAAATTATGTAGGATTTCAAAAGACAGAGAATCAGCTGTTCACCACACCCACGGAACCCTCCACTTCTTCCAATTTTAAATTGTTCTTATACGAGGAGTGCCAATCAAACCACTTCTTCCGACGAAATTCATGTAATAACCTCATACAATATTTAAATGTTTAGAAATTGATTGGATACGAACATATCTGATAACGTAAACGATATTTTGAATAAGTACAGCAATTTTTAGCTGTCTGCCTCTACTTAATTTTTCATTTCAACTACTTTGTCCCGAAATTACGAAATAATTTTGTCAATTCGTTGAACGATGCTGGCACAATAGAATTAGAGAGTACAGTAAAGATCCGATTTGTTTCCATTTTGGGGGGTCCCGATTCTTATCCAAGCCTACTCACTCCACTCCCTGTCAACTCTGTGCCGTGCCTGGACGCACCGCAGGACGGCGACTATTGTTGTCGGCTCGGGTATATGGGTGTGAACACCACTATACGGACACAACGAATCGAATGTCCAAACATCTTAATATTCATTATTTTTTCATCGGACTTTTTAAAAACGCATTTCTGGCATTTTTATGATTAAAACAAGACCAAACACGATATAATTTCAATTGTATTTAGTGATTTTATCGACTGTGAAAGTTTCGTATACATGCTTCACATGTAGTGTAAATATGGGCCAAATTATATCGTGTTTGGTCTTGTTTTAATCAGAATAATGCCAAAAACAAGACAGTGAAAGTCTCATAACAAAAATAATGAAAAATTAAGCATTTTGAATTGGCATTACATTGTGAGAACACGAGAGCCTTTAAACTGTGTCGGCGATGGCCACACGCTGTGGCCAAATGCTGCGTGTGCCCGTCGCCGAGACCGTTGCCCTATTGTAGTCTCGCTCGGCGCGAGCGGAGCAGTAGGCCCAGCCATAAATCAAAAAAGCAAGGAACATCACGATTTCTTTCCACTCCGGTGAACCACCCCCTGCCCAAGAATCGAGGGATTACTGTATTCGAAATTTTCTTGAGAAAAAACGACGTCGGTCTCCGTGCCGATACTTAAGTGTAGCCAATAAAAAACACGTGTCCCTTTACAATACTCTAGTAAAAGCAGGCATTGCTTTTGGGTACTCGAACTGCCCTTTAGAGGGTGAATTACCCTTAGCAGATGTTCAGCGTCGAGGCTTAAAAATCGCTTATGACATTTGCCCGTGAAAGGCAGCGAGGATTCGAAGCGTCAGGTAGCCTAACTGACCGTCTCCTTCCATTGTTCCCGGGTCAGGTGTTAATTGTCGGTTGATACGAGTTAGGTTGATAGCAGTTATAAAACGTTTTAAGGGAGACACGATGCACCTAGGCTCTCAAATCCTCGCCGTCTTTAAACGGGCCTCGAGGTGTGCAAACTGTACACAGCTGGATACTAAAACGGCACGCGGAACAGGCGCTCCTCTACCTGAAAAAGTTGCTCTTCTCCTCGGTGAAGTGAACCAGCTGTTGGACGTCATCTTTCTCTATATCCCAGACCGGCGATATCGTGAACGTCTTGCGTTTCGGATCTGCCAATGAAAAGGTTCCAATTAGTTTCTTTGCCGCTCGCATTCCCCTCGAATAAAACAATTAGCCGGGAGAAAAAATGTCCTGGAATCTACCAGCTCGTCCTTGTCGCGCTCGACGCTGCGACTCGCGGACATTCTACTCTGCTTCAATCTTTCTATTTGTTAACACGTCGCCTGCCAGCGTTCAATACATCAAATAATTTGTACATTTTACAAGAAAATTCATATGAAACGAATCGACAGGAAATCATTCCAAGTTACTTTTTCTATAACAATATCTTTTCTTCTGATCCTGCTGGAGGATCAGTTCAACTTCATAGAGTAATATAGCACATAAAATAATTTGTAAACACAAAAAGAAAATACATTTGTGTAATTCTTTAACTCGTTAAACACTACGTCAATCCCTGGGTATAAAATAAAATAATACACAAGGTGTCTTTAAAACTATTGTAGTTGAGAGAACTTTTCTATGACATTAACTTTCTTCTGATCCTATAGAAATTACTCAGATAAATCTGGTGATCGCGTAACAAGCTACGTCCACACCGATGCAACATCGGGCAACTGTTTCGACCAGTTGATAAAGGCGTTTGCATCGTTAGATCGGGCATTCCGTATTGCGACGAGCTAGTGTGATTCTAGAGGCTCTGTTCGGGGGAGAGTTTCGACGAGAGCGACCTAGAAAAGCGTAGTGTACCTTCGATCGGCGTGGACACTGCTCCCAGAGGCACACACTTGATTTTAGGAGTGGATGGATCTATTTCTCCATCGAAGAACTGTAAATTTCCCGACAGGAGCGGGGAGTGCCGGTGTCCTGGTCCTAGCGTCGGAGAGCCCAGCAACCTTGACTTTAGGAAGAACGAGGGCCGGGCTGCCCGCGGAACTGGTATCCGACTCTCCCCTACGTTCTGCAAACAAACAAACATCAGAAACGATTAAAACATATATAAATAAAAATATAAAATTTAGGTCGTATTCTACGATTCTCCTCTTTAACCCTCATACGCCCCTAAAAAATAGCTGCATAAAACAAACTAGGATAACAACAATTCACCCATTTGTATTTTACACGTTAAATCAACCCATTATGTTTCATTTATACTGTCACATTTTAAAGAAATACATCTCACAACGTGGACATGAAATTTTACAGTATGTGAAAACATTGAATGGGTGAATTCTCACCCTGAGGAACATGTAAGGGTTAAAATTCCGTTTTTTAGGTAACCTAAGGTAACCTCAGGTTACTATACATATAAAAATTCGGTCGATTAGTGGATTTAAAACAATTCCGAACAAAACAAAAATATAAATTATTGCTACCCCAAACGAATTTTTTGTTATTCTTGTTCGAAATTCCTATCAAAGTACCGCACTGAGCGATGTCCTCGGAATGGCGCTAAAATTCCGTATCGATGCGTTACGCGTATTATTAAAAATCGTCTGTGTCCCCCATTTTTCTTCTTTTCAAGGTCGGAGGCGCAACGCTTGACCCGTAAATCCGCGAGTGGAGTCCGTTGCCCTTGGCCCATCTCCAAATAAAACCCTTCGGGCCCGAGGTGAATCAGAAGTGTCTCTCTTAGTGGTCGGCTAACTTAATTTTAGCCAGCGATGACTTCTCAGCCGCTACCTTTAAACGACGCCATCGTGTTTCTTCCACTCTTTCTCTCTCTCTCTT
Organism: Lasioglossum zephyrum; assembly: GCA_028455615.1. Classification (NCBI taxonomy): domain Eukaryota; kingdom Metazoa; phylum Arthropoda; class Insecta; order Hymenoptera; family Halictidae; genus Lasioglossum; species Lasioglossum zephyrum. The sequence goes on from CM052326.1 coordinate 2,829,298, forward strand.
CCTCTCGGTGTATGTTTCTTTGCCTGGCAGCTCGTAAGAACACGCGTAACAAGGACCCTTTCGCAGCCTGTTCGACGACAAACGTCGCTGGTTCGCACCTGCTTGCAGCCGCGGACCGCTGACAACGACTGATCGACCACCGGGCAACCTCGAACCAGTCTCCCGGAGAAATATCTAGGTATATGCTGTTTCCGATAACCGAGACATCGATAGATAGTCGTCAATAGCTGTCGATAACGACGTCGCCGCGATACATTTTCCATACACACAGGATATTCCAATCTATCTACGGGAATAACCACGTGTACGCGGATGAAATTTTGTTCTCGTTCTTTAAATACTTGAACTTTTTCCTTAACAATAATAAAGCGATATTAAAATTGTCTGCATCAGTTGCGAGAGACAGAAGTGATATTTATCTCTTTTTTTTTCTTATGTAATAATTTGATCGATTGGAGAATTGTACAACGTTTGCCATATACGAAATTGTTCGATTTTTAAATACTAGAATTTATAGATCAATACATATATTGTATATGATAATACCTAGCGAGATTGTACCAGTATTATTTTGTTTTTTTTTTGTCTTTTTGCGGATGTCCCTTTTTTTTTATTAGATAAGTCTCCTTTTTTTCTTGTCTTTGTAAATACTTATGCAAAAAGAGCTTCTGCCCGTCTATAATAAATAATAATAATAATTATATATATTTATGAGAAATAAAAATTGTCTACATCAGCTTTAATAAATTCTCGCGAGCGGAGAAAAAATAGTGCATTTTCGAATTCTTTAAATGTTATTCTGCATTTAATCTACTTACTCGTTTATGGGAAACAACGAGCACAGCAAGAGCAAAACAGCGGAAACTTTTAGAGAGTTCGAAGACGCTGTCGCATTATTTTCAATTGATTAAAATCTTTTTCAGAAAATAAATCAATGTCCGTGACTCGCAATAAATTAATTTTTTAAATCTGCGTGAACTTCAAGTACGTGATCGAGTGCAATGGAAAACCGAGTACTTTTCAGAGTAATCGAAGTTGAAAATAAAGTAAATAAAATTGATCGAGAAAGAAAGTTTTCATTGGACACGTGTCTCCCGCAGGTTCCATCGAATGTTTCGAGTTTGCGAAACGGTTTTGGTCGGGTCATTCGGCAGTCGAGATGCATTCGCCTGCATCGGGTAAATTGAAAATTTCACGGAACCCGCTCGACGTTCCAAATGCAACGCGCGCGCTTCGGGACAGCCGAGCGTGTCGCGAGCGCATAAAATCCGCAGTCTAATCGCGAGAAACGTGCTCGTCCTTCGGCGAGTACAGTTGCACATTGTACTTTGAACAATGAGCCCACACGTCGCACTTTACACACAGGTGTTTCGGACCTCGTGTGATCCCGTTTCGATCGTTATGCGTAGAGAGCGCAGCGGAACGCCGCGCCGCACACTGCTGCGAACGGTGAAAAATAGCCCACATCAGGATATAACTTGTTGCAAATTATGCAACACATTTTAAAGTGCATATCCAACCAGGTTTTGACAGCGAACCTGGCACTGAGACTATTTTATTTCTACATTGTTTGTACGTCCATTAAAACTTTTTCAAACTTTCACAAAAAACTGAAAATTACTATTTATTGCCACGTTTTTATTAGCTCGCTTTCTGGATTGTTTGTTCGTCTGTCTGTTCGGTGACAATTTTTGCAATTGATTTTAAACTAACTTCCTGATGAGCTACAGATTTGAAATTGGATACATGGCTCAGAACTAGATGACAATGCATTATTTAAAAAAATTTTTTTTAAATTATTTTATACTTTTTAGTCCGTTTTTAAAGACGTAAAATGTATGTTCATAATTTCCTTTAACCCTTTCGTTACCCCGTACGTGATATCACGCGCCCCGATACTTCCCGATAAACACCTTTTGCGAGATATCTCGCGCCCCGATACTTCCCCAGAAACGCTCTTGACGAGATATCTCGCGCCCCGATACTTCCCGATAAACGCTTTCGACGAGATATCTCGCGCCCCGATACTTCTCGATTAACGCTCTTGACGAGATATCTCGCGCACCGATACTTCTCGATAAACGCTCTTGACAAGATATCTCGCCACCTAGCACCATTTCGTCTACAATGTCAAACAGCTGGTGCTAGGTGGCGAGATATCTCGTCAAGAGCGTTTATCGAGAAGTATCGGTGCGCGAGATATCTCGTCGAAAGCGTTTATCGGGAAGTATCGGGGCGCGAGATATCTCGTCGAAAGCGTTTATCGGGAAGTATCGGGGCGCGAGATATCTCGCAAAAGGCGTTTATCGGGAAGTATCGGGGCGCGAGATATCTCGGCCAGGGTAACGAAAGGGTTAAACGGAAATAATAATCTATTTTGATTTCGTAAATGTACAGCTACTGGAGAACATATAGGCACACAATTTATATCAACATTCTCCTTGCTTCAGAAAATTACGATCTACAAAAAAAGTTCTAGTCACTGAAACTGTAAAATAAATTGTAAGGCAAGAGGTTACACTTTCCCCACTTTTGGAAAGGGAGCATTTGGGAATACGCCATTCGATTTCAGTGATTCGCGTTGAACTCGTGGTGTACTCGCCCGTGAAAATTTGTTTCAACGGTGCAGGAAACTTGAAATGATGAGACGTGTTAGCTTATTGTTTGCAGACCTTCGCAGCCAATTACAGTTGAGAACAAATTAATAAGAATTACGGAGAAGTGGAGCGAAGAAAAATTTCCTCCTCTGCAATATTAACGCGACAGCATCGGTCGGACAGAACTGTCGATGTCCGGCGCACGTAGTCGACCCTGACATTTCCTTAGATCGATAACGAGCGATCCCCGCGGATATCGATTGATTCGCTGTTTCTTCTGGAGCACGCGAAACAACAAACGACAGACAAATTGTTCGCGCGCTTCCACCGCGCTATAGCAAATAACAGCTGCCGCCGCCTCTGTGGGGGCGGACACCTCCTCGGCTGACCTGTGTCAAACGAATTACAAGATTGTTCACACCAACGCGCACAATTTTTAATCGCGTCTACGAACGACGCACACAGTGTTCCGTATGCTTCTTTATGATTTAATCGAATTCGGAAGTGACAACATATTTCAAGGTCATGAAAATCGGTCAGGAGGCCCTCAAAGTAAACAAATGCCGACGGTTCTCCCTCGAGAATGCTACCGATTTATCGTTGTCAGAAAACTTTGAAAATTTTTTTCCGCGAAACGAATCTTTCACAGATTCGAAGATCGAAGTCTCCTCTTTACAACGACATCGAAAAACTTCACTTACGATTCTCTTTAGTCGTTTCGTGGTGGAGCAACTTGGCTGCGCCACCAGTGAATGGCCTCGCGCCCTTTTATTGCAAACACATTTTTACCGAATATGCTTATCCGGGAAGTTAACACCCCTAGATGGCTGGTTTTAGACGGCCAGTATAAATAACTTTTAAAACAGGAAAAATATTAATGATTTCGTCGCAACGGTTCGATCAAATAAAGACTATAAAGCAATTTTACAAATTAATTTCAACTTTCAACGTTTCGATTCTTGTGTGGATCATTTTCAAGAAAGGGGAAAAACTGCGTCTGAATATTATAACAGTGAAAGATGTTATAAAAAAATCAGATTGTACTACATTATCAAGGTTCTATTTTTTTTAAATACTCACTTGCTTTATGAAAATGGTAACATAAAAATTGAAATTTGTAATGCATTACATATTGCAATATGTAACTGTTTTAACAATCATACGATCGATAACAATAACAACATAAATGAATTTCTTCGGGAAAATGTGAAGGTTGTTACATTACAGAAATTTTGCGGAGATTTTGCCGGAATTCGAGGACGATGTGCGGCATTCTGTATCGACAGAGGACGTCGCGACGAGCAAAGGCCAAGCCCTGGAGCATAACTTGATTCCATCAGGCTTTAATGCGCGGCAATTCGAGCCGCCTACCCGGGCTACTCCTCGTTATCCGTTTCCACGCGAGACAAGGCAACTGTGTTAATTGCTAGCACATGTTCGTCCACGCTCGTTTTTAACGGTGGCCTAACGGAATCACGGCGGTACCTTGAATCTGTGCGAAGCGCGACCACGGTCTATGCACCGTGATACAATGGTTGGCATTGTGGCGGCGCGGAAAACCGCTCCCGTAATCCGATTACGTTCGTCTTTCGTCGCTGCCAGCCGTGAATCCGTGTCCAGTCTCGTCTCCTCTCTCGTCTCGCGTTCTCGATCAGCGAAACCGACGTTTCAAATTGATAAAAAGCCCCCTCCCTGCTGCCCCGAACGCTTTCTAAAACTGGAAAGACTTTCTAAACGGCTGCTCGCTCGTAAATTACAGAGCAGCCTCGCGGTTCGCGGCACTTCTACAATGTTGAAAAAACCACGTTGCTAGAAAATGCCAAAATTTCACAAGTGACAATTCACGATTCCGCGGATGCAACGCGTAAGACGGCGAGTTCTGTACAGCGTATTCCAAGCATAGTAAAGCTGCAAATGTTGTTATTGTTATAATAACAACGGTTCGATCAAATAAACACTATAAAGCAATTTTACAAATTAATTTAAACTTTCAACGTTTTGATCCTTGTGCGGATCATTTTCAAGAAAGGAGAAAAACTGCGTCTGAAAATTATCACAGTGAAAGATGTTATTTATAAAATCAGATTTTTCGCTTGAAAAAAAAAATCACGCACACTCTCCAAACATCCATTAACAAGTTCCCCGAGATTGCGATCGATACGTTCGGTAGTCTTCCTTGAAAATATTCGCAAGCGTTGCCGGTTCGTGCACCGAGCCTCGCCGAGGAAAGTTTACGTTGATCCTGCTGATGGGATCGCTGTAACTTTGGATCGAACGGTCATTTTCGCTTGGAAAAAATCAGACGCGATCTCGAAACAACTACTAAGAAGTCTACGAAGTTTCCACGCGATGCGTACAATAGTTCTTCTACGAGAAAATCCTGAATCGAGAAGCGGATTCACGAGTTCTCGTTTCCAGTGGATGCGGCCCTGGTGTTTGCGCGGTTCGCAGACGCTGAAAAACATTTCCGTGGAAGAGCTCGAAGGTCCACAAATCTGACGAACGAAATCGCTAAACGTGCGTGTAAACTTAAGATCCATGGATCCGACAGCGGCGACAGTCGTCACTGCGCGTGGAACCGAGAGAAATCTGCGAAGCGAGTTTCCTTTCGATTTTTAGCAGAACTCGACGGAAAACTTGTGGAAACTGCGTCTCCGATCGGCTGCGATTTTCTCCGAATTTCCCTTGCGCGCTGTCTAACGATCTCTACGTGTACAGGGTATCCCAGAACATTATACTTGCAGGTAGTGATTCCTGAGACCATTCGAAGTCACTTTTTCCTTTACGAAAATGTTCTCCGCCGGTTCGTTAAGGAGTTATCAACGAAATAACAAGGACCAATCAGAGAGGGAGTGGACTCCGCCTCCAGGAGGTACCGCGCTCTGATTGGTCGGTGTTCTTCGTAAAGTAAACAAATTATTACCACGTTTTTATTAGCTCGCTGTTTTATTTGTTTGTTTGTCTGTTCGGTGACAAATTTTGCAATTAACTTTATTTCAAATTACCTTGGGAATCGCTAACGCGTTAAATAAAAATCGATGAGTCCGATCACTAGGCACGTTATGTTAAGCGTAATAATGAATTAAACGAGACCGATAAATCAATTCATCGAGATTTACGTAACCGTTGTCGATAAAACATACGCCCCCCTCCCTCCCTACCCCCGCGATGGATTATCAACGTTCTTCGGCTTCCTCGAATATTATCGTTGCGGATTAGGCTAAACATTCCTCGCCGATATCAACAAGTAGATACACTCAAAGCTGCGCGGTGCAGTGTCCAAGAAATTATCCTGATTTTAATTCACTTCCGTCGAGCGTAATGGCTCAACGGTTCGAATCCTGCCAGTCGTCTCATTGGAAAAAGATTTTCATGTGATATTTAACCCTCGTATGCTCCTCGAAAAAGCTACATACAAGAGACTAGGATAATTATTCACCCATTTTTATTTTACACGTTATATCAACACGTTCTGTCTCATTTATAGCGTTACATTTTAAAGAAATATGATTCACGACGTAGACATAAAAGCATGACTAATATTACAGTATCTCGAAAAAAGCTGCATGAAAGAGACTAGGATAACACTTCACCCATTTTTATTTTACACGTTATATCAACACGTTCTGTCTCATTTATAGCATTACATTTTAAACAAATATAATTCACGACATAGACATAAAAGCATAAATAATTTTACAATATGTGAAAATTATGAATGGGTGAATTTTCACCCTAAGGAACGTATTAGGTTTAAATTGAAGGGGCCATAACCCTTAGTACTCGAATGGAGTCTCCGAGACGTCATTAAAAATTGTTTAACCATTATTTAAGACATAAAAGGAGCCAAGTAAAAATACCTTCCTCCTTTTAATTACCTTATTACGGTGAAACTGATACACCGGTGATCTTGAATCGTTTTAATATTTCCATTGTTTTAAATTGTACGTACCCCTCTTTGCTAATAGCGCACAAAGATCCGCAGTCCAGTTACTAACAACGCCGAGACAGCGAAACAGAGAAACGATAATGTTAACAACATTGTAAATCGTAAAGAAACCGGTAGTTTCTTCGGCGAGAGCCCGTCGCACCTGTAACCGCCAGGTGTATCGCGAGGCGATTGGTCGATCGATGTTGAACTCGCGAGGTCAGGTTCCGCGGTTCCGAGCACGCGTCTCGATAAGATTAAGAGCCGAAGGTCCCGAGACTCGTTGTCTCTGCTCGCACACGCGTACAAAATGTAGGAACGCTAATTCCCGTTGGGTAGAGCAGCAGCAAGTGAGCACCGCGTGTGCGCCTAACCGCGAGCGTGTCGAAGCACACGGAGAGCTCTCTGTCGCTTGCGTAACACGAACGAGCCGAGCATTATTTATATTGATGAAGAGTTCAAGAGGAGAGTAGAAGCTCGCCCGAAGATGCGATACTCTTGCCATAATAATAAATGGACTGACACAAACACGGACGACCATTTTGACCGAATAACGAAACTATTCAGTTTTGTGTTTACACGGTGTAGGTCGCGTGCCTACGAGCGTTATATTTATATTGATGAAGAGTTTAAGAGAAGAGTAGATGTTCGCCCGAAGATGCAATACTCTTGCCATCATAATAATTCAATATTGTCAAGGAAGACTTGGATGTTTTTCGGAAAATAATTTTCCGAATTGATGAAGAATGTTCAGATAAAGATTATGGCCGAGTAACGAAACTATTTAGGTTTGTTTTTACACGGTGTAGGTCGCGTGTCTACGAGCGTTATATTTATATTGATGAGGAGTTCAAGAGAAGAGCAGATGTTCGCCCGAAGATGCAATACTCTTGCCATCATAATAATTCAATATTTCCAAGGAAGACCTGGATGTTCTTTGGAAAATAATTTTCCGAATCGATGAAGAATGTTCAGATAAACATTATGGTCGAGTAACGAAACTACTTAGGTTTGTTTTTACACGGTGTAGGTCGCGTGTCTACGAGCGTTATATTTATATTGATGAAGAGTTCAAGAGAAGAGCAGATGTTCGCTCGAAGATGCAATACTCTTGCCATCATAATAATTCAATATTTCCAAGGAAGACCTGGATGTTCTTTGGAAAATAATTTTCCGAATCGATGAAGAATGTTCAGATAAATATTATGACCGAGTAACGAAACTATTTAGGTTTGTTTTTACACGGTGCAAGTCGCGTATCTACGAGCATTATATTTATATCGATGAAGAGAGAAGAGTAGAAGAGCAGAAACTCGTCCGAAGATGTAATACTCCTGCCATAATAATCAGATAAATATCTCCAAGGAAGACGCGGATGTTTTCTGGAAAACAATTTTCCGAATGGATGAGGAATGATCGGATAAACATTGCAACCGAGTAACGAAACTAGATACACTGTGTCGATTGCGTATATAGGAGCATTATTTCTATTGATGAAGAGCAGAAGTGAAGAGCAGAATTGCGCCTGAAGATGCAGTATTGAATAATCTAAAAATTTTCCTAAAAATTATGGAAAAACAATTTTACGAATCGATGAGGACTGATGAGCGTGCAGATGAATATTGTGACCGAATAACGAAATCTAGATTTACGAAACTAGATACACGTTGTCGGTTGCGTATCTAGAAGCATTATTTCTTAATCTAAACTGATTAGTTTAGGTATTTAATAACTATATAATTAGGTATTTAATAATCTAAACGTTTTCTGAAGAATTGTGGAGAAACAATGATGAGGTGGGTATTCTGACCGAGTAACGAATTTATATTTACAAAACTAGATACACGGTGTCTATTGCGAACTTGGTAGCGCGTGTAACCGGGAAAAACGTCGCAGTTACGCAATTATTTAGACTCGTAGAATAACTAAAGTGCAGATTATTGCGTTGAAGGTTCGAGAAAAATGGCTCCCGCGAATGGACAGTGTCTTACCGTCGGTGTTCGCGGCGATTTAGCTCAGACTAGCATCGTAATCCATGGTTCATAGTTCGATCCTCGTGCTGTCGCTGTTCGGGCGCGAAAACACTGTTACCCGGAGCGAAGACTATTAATATATTCCCACTGTGTGAGTCACCCCGGTGGACTCACCCCGACGGAAAGTACAGGGTTCGTCGATGCTATACGGGGCTGTACGGATTGTTCACGGGGAAATTGGCGAACGGTTTTCTCCAGAATTGTCGGAGAAGTCGCGTCGCCACACTCGCGACTCGCGGCCGACTGTGAACGGATCGATAGGCGCTTTTGATCGCGCGATGTGCACGACAATGAAACACGGTTCGGATTCGCTCGGTGATCCTCCGGTGCTCACCTATAGACCCTCCACCACCGACTTCTCGGCACGGTATAGTCGCGGTATAGTCGCGTACAAACAGCGACAACGACAGCGTTCCGCACGCAGCCGAACGCGTTCTACTCTTCCTGCCTCTACCAGTCGCACTGACACTCCGCAACAACGATTACTATTCTTCGGAAACGCACACGGCTTCTGCATTCACCGGCCCGTGAATCCGTACGCGTTCCACGGGCGGGGGCAGAGAGAAAGAGAGATATACTACCCGGTCAATGTGATCGCGAGATTCGCGTCCACGCGATTCTTTTAATTCTTTTAATAAAATTACACTGTTCGACAAATTTCTACTTTCAACAAATTTGCCAAATATTCCACGTGCCATCTAAATACTGTGGTGCCCAAGGTGATTCGGAACCCACCTTTATTCTAAACTATAGGTCCCGTCGCGAAATAATTCTCACATAATTCAAAAAGCGACATTAAATAATAAAAAATAAAAAAAATTTCTTTTTCTCCTACACGCACAGTTTTTGAGAAATTTGGATTTGAAAAAGGTTCTTAAAAGAAGAAAGGCAAAAAATAAAATAGCGTATAATAATATAATAATATTAAAAATTAAATAACGTTCTTCCAAACTAATTTTTACAAACGCTTTTTTTCAGTATTGCAAGAGGTATTCCTAAGCTAACGACCTTGGCCGTATTTTGTTTGACACCAGTAAATACGCGTGGAAAATTCAAGGGTGAAAGAGATACAATATTTTCCCTGAAAAAATTCCTAACAATGCGTGCGAAGAGATGGCCTCGAAAACCAGAATGTACTTAAAGCGGAGAACTCGGCTCTTCACAAAGCAGTTCTCCGAATGGGAAAAATTCGCGGAAAGGTCGGTCCAGCAATTGCCAATTAATCGGCGAACGTGAATTATTCTCGAAGGCGAATAATAGAAAGGACGGCGGGTAGTATAATTCGATTAAGACTCGCGTGGCCATCTCCGTAGATGTCGTTAACCCCGGAAACAAAGCCGCGGTGTTTCGCGGCTTTCTTTCGCTACTTATTTATTTTTTTTCGTCGTTTTCTCCGGATGATTTCGAGAGAAGATGAGAGATAGACGTTCCGTTCGGTCGCAGATCGAAATCGATTTTCGACGATGGATCTATAGAAAGCGACTGCGGCGAGAGTGGAACGGAGACAGACTTTTGAAAGAGGAATACTTCTCGGAACACGTTCGATCTAGGGAGACTTTCGCTGAAACGGTTCTACGATGAGGACACGGTTGTTCCCGGTGAAACACGGGCAACCTTGAAGCGTTGGCAAACGGGACCACCGTCGATCGATTAGCTGCACTTCGATTAGCTTCACGCGAAGATGAATGGTCCGGTGTGCGTCGTTAATGGCCCCCGAAAACTTTCGGTAGATCATAGCACACGTTTCCTAAAACAGTTCGATCGAGTGGGAGAGCCAAACGATTTAATCCCTGAATCTAGTAATTATGTCTTCGCGAGACGTGGAGATTTGCTCGCGTGATCCACGGTACTAATGGGGGACGCGGTTCGGATATCCGAGGCTCCACTGAATCGCGAATAGAACGAGCAAATTGCTCATCGAACAAACCTTAAATACACTATATATTATTTTATATCGTAGCTTGTTTGTGTTCGTTCTAATCGAGGGTTAGCACAATAAATAATAATTAATAATAATAATACGTGTTCTTTAAATCATTGCCATTGAGAGAAATTAATAGATGAGATACCCAATTTCTTGGCCGCGAGGACAAAATTAAATAAAATTATTATTATAATAAATTTTATTTAATTTCGTCCTTTCATCGTTCATTCACTGAATTTAAATATCGTTTTATATATGTAGAACGCCATTAAAATGATTGGCGCCTGTCGCGAAATAATTCTCATACAAGAATTCAAAAAGCGACGTTAAATAAGGTAAAAACAAAGAAAAAAATGATTGGAAAAATAAAGACATGTCTATCACAACGAATTGCAGACCGTTTTTACTTTCGCATCAACGTCCTTAGTCGAGTAATTACTCATTCCCGCTATCGAACGCGCGAAATCCAGAAATAGAGACCAAGAAGTTGTGTCACTTTCAAAAGTTCCGACAGGCGCGTCATCTCGCAGCGCATGAATTTCGTTGGAGGACGGATGAGGACAACTCTGTTCGCGGCAGTGGCGTTTCCAGCGTAAAATTCGTTTGCGAACGGTAACGAACGATGACATAATAGGCACGGCCTGGGAGAAGCGTTTCGATATTACATACAGTGAATTTCGACGGAGGAAGAGCGAACGCGGACGTTGTTCCGCGGCGTTTCACGCGCCGTTAACCGATCCCTTTGTTCCCGTCGCGTTCATCGATTTTCGGATCGAATTCGTACTGTAGCGACGGGTCGACCGGTCCTCGTCGACCTTTACACGCATCCGTTCCTACTTCCCGCTGCGAAAAAATCCCCAGGGACCTTGGCAAGCCTCTCCCTAGCCTCGACGTGCCCCGACTGGCCGAGTCGATGGGTTTTTCAATGCGACGACGCTCTCCGCATCTCTGTGCATGTACGTTACGTCTACATGCATGTACATTATGTTTATATGCATGTACAACGTGTTTGTCCATATACGTTATATGTGTATGCATGTACAATGTGTTTGTCCATATACGTTATATGTGTATATGCATGTACATTATGTGCATATGTATGTACAATGTGTATGTTATGTGTATATGCATGTACATTATGTCCATATGCATGTGCATGATATGCATATGCATATACAACGTGTAAATTATGTGCATATGCATGTACAACGTGTATATTTTTCGTATATGCACGATACATTATGTGCACATGCATGTACAACGTGTATATTCTTCGTATATGCATGTGCATTATGTGCATATGCATATACAACGTGTACATTATGTGCATATGCATGTACAACGTGTATATTTTTCGTATATGCACGATACATTATGTGCACATGCATGTACAACGTGTATATTTTTCGTATATGCACGATACGTTATGTGCACATGCATGTACAACGTGTATATTCTTCGTATATGCATGTGCATTATGTGCATATGCATGTACAACGTGTACATTATGTGCATATGCATGTACAACGTGTATATTCTTCGTATATGCACGATACATTATGTGCACATGCATGTACAACGTGTATATTCTTCGTATGTGCACGATACATTATGTGCACATGGATGTACAACGAGAGCGTGAAGCTCTCCCGCGCGACGTCGAGAGATAGTTCTCTATTGCAGCAAAAATTCTTCCACTTGCAGCGCCTTTCGCGATTACGTCAGAAACGATACTACTATTCCGCCTGGGAACGTGCACGAGGAGCTCCTCTAATCCACGTCGCTTTCGACTCACTTTCCTGGACGCGCACCGATCGTCCCGCGACGCTGACAACCTCGCGAATAATCCTGCGAACGACTATAACACTGTCGGTGTTATATCCATGTGCATAATCCATGTATGATCAATTGGAGTAATTATTTTTATTTTATCAATAGCTACAGAATGTTATAATTAATATTAAATTTATATAAAATTTGAGGGGATTGAATTTTTATATAAAAAATTTTTACCAGTAATTTTTTCTTGGTCTTTGTGCGCATGTTCCTTCTTTCTTATTGGTTATGTATCTTTCTCTTTTCTTTGTAAATACTTATGTAAAAAGGACATCTGCCCGCCTATAATAAATAATAATAATCACCGATCAAAATGACCGGTTCAGACGTTCGTTCGTGCAGACGAGATTCAACTGTATCGATCCAGCTGTTCGAGACGCGGATAGCCGGACCTCGTGGTGCTGCCCAGACGCAGAAAAAAAATCGTCGCCGAGGAATAAAAGCAAGCGTCTGGACGATCGTTATCGGTTCACCCACCCCGATATTGTCCGCGAAGCATTCCCTACACACACCGGACAGAAATATAATACAGTTGGCCGCGATTCGGTGTGTTTTCGTGCCAACTGGTATATATAGGGTGGACCACCTGACACGCGCCTACGAACAACTTGTGTGAATTATGCGTGGGAGTGTCTGCGCGAGAAGATCCGACGATCTTACCGTTCGGAGAACCAGAGGATCACACACGTGTGCTTCAAGTACCCAATAGAGTGGTCTCGATCGTCGAAACGTGTTTCTCGAAACACGCTCTACTAAAATATATAGGTTACGTAATGTTGATTATTTTTACCCGAGAAAGACAACAGGTATTCGAGGAATACCGCATGTACGAAATTCCAATGCGAAAGGTTGCATGGTTTTTACCACGTTTTTCGTCTTCAATCATACAAGTATTTTCATAGCTATTCACAAATTCACCATCACAATTTATTCAGGACTAGCTGTACGAGGTTAGTAATCTGTATGGGACAACGAAAAATTATTTTATACTTTTTAGTCCGTTTTTAAAAACGTGCTAGGGTAACTGCACCAGTGAATGAACATTTAAGAAACTGTTCAGGAAGACATTCATATGTCAAAAATTAATGAATACAAATAAAATGAAATTATTCTTATTTTTCTTTACTAAACGTTAAACAAAAAATATAAAAGAATACTAGTCAATGAACATTACATTCTAGTAATTATTGGTAATGATTATTGGCCCAAGAGTCATTTAATGTAAGAATCGTAGAAATAACTAAAATATAAATTATTATTTTATTTATAAATTTCATATATAAAAATTTTTTGTATAAAAATTCAATTAAATTTTTATCGCTAGTATAAGTGCTGCTTAAAATTTGTTGAAATATCCATATCGTTCATTTACTGGTGCCCGTATATTCACAGGTGAAGTTACCCTGTTTTTCGAAAATTTATTTTACCCCCGTCGAGGCACAGTTGATCGGCGCTCCCGTCGGTTCGCAGTTAGAAACGGGCGAGAGTTCGTAGACGCGTGCCGATTTTGCACATGCGAGCACGTCTCCGTAGGACCGTTAAACGCGGTGAAAATTTCACGACGAAACCACCTCGGACTAACGGGTATTGGGTCAGTCGGTTTTACAAGCTGGTCGCGTGTCTTTCCGCGGTCGTCGCGTTGTCAGCCACGTTCTACGCTCTACGCGGCCTATTATTACCCCGATGACGCTTAAAAATTCACGATTCGGAGGGAAATCGTTATACGGGCGTCGTTTACGCGTCGCTCGTGAGAACGTTACGGCCCCAGGTACTTTATATAACACGAACAATCGCCAGCCTGAACAGAATCGCTCGTAATCGGCGCGAAACACGCATCGTATTGCACGAAGACAATATCAACCCCCTCTGGCTCAATCTCCTGCTCATATTCGGAACTTCGAACAGCACAACCATTCGATACCATTCCCATACGCAACAATTTCTTTTCTACACAGTAGGACCTCCATTAACCGGATCCTGATTATAAAGAAAGTTTAAATATAATTATGTTGTAAAGGGAAATAATGTACATGTTAATTATTCCCTCGGGTCTTAATTTAACCGAACTGTTTGACTCCCGATCAAGCCGGTTAATTCGAGGTCCTACTGTATATTTTAAATAAATTTATTATTGTTGCTATTGTTATCGATCGTACGAATGTTAAACCAGGAAACATATTAATGATTTCGGTGCAACGGTTTAATCAAATAAACACTATAAAGCAATTTTACAAATTAATTTAAACTTTCAACGTTTCGATCCTTGTGTGGATCATTTTCAAGAAAGAAGAAAAACTGCGTCTGAAAAATTATAACAGTGAAAGATGTTCAAACCGTGAAAACATCACTAACCAACACTACAACTGTATATCTGTTAAGATATATTGATAATCTAAGAAAACAAGCAAGAAATAGAAATAACTGTTTCATTAATTTGTAAAATATCTTTATAGAGTTTATTTGATCGAACCGTTGCGCCGAAATCATTAATATTTTTCCTGGGTTAAATTTATTATTATTCGAATTGCTCCAAGAAATGAAAATAAATAATTCGGAAAAAATTATCCGTTTTGTTATACGATTAAGAGTAAAAATATTCGAAGCGTTTCCTGTTTACAACGACCCTTGGAAGATACCGATTTTTTCCTGGTCGGTTGGACTTTGGATGAAAAGCGGAGCCGTATCTCGAATGCAAATTGAAATCGTCGAGTCGACGGGCTTCCGGTGAGCGATAAAAATCGTGGAAACTCGTTCGCGAGTCGAGAGAACGAGCCCGAACGGGTTCGAAACTCCGTCAAGATGTATGAAGTTCGAACGCGAGCCTCGAGAGGGTCCAGTAGCACTTGTCAAACTATGGTTCTATTATTAGGTCGAGTGACCGAATAACTTCTGCCAGGGAAACTAGCCGAGCGTAATAATTAATATGCAGCGACCATAAAATTCCGTAGAAGATTCCGCGGTAGACCACCGTCCCTGGACGCGATTTCACCCTACGGCGAAATTTTCGTTGCTTCGGCCGTGACTTCCTTGACCGATTCCAGGTCGGATTCACGGCGAAAATCGGCCGTGCGTTCGCCATACGAGGCACGTACCCGTTCATCGATCACGAAAACCCGCGGTATAGCTGACATATACGTACGTGCATCGGTCGGACGTGACACCTTGCATCGCTCCGGTATCGATCCTAGAAAAGATCGATCCCGGGGAAATGTTTTTCACCTGGAAAAAATCACACGTGTGCTTCGAACACCAGTGAACATATGTGTGGAAATCCCAATGCAAAAGGTTTGATCATTTTTTCAGAATAAAAATTCTTAGAAGCAAAAAGATCGTCGACTCTACTTTTCGAAACACATTTTATAAAAAAAATATACAGCTCACGTAATTTTAATTATTTCCGCCCGAGAAAAATCAGCCGTGCGGTTGAAATGCCGGTAAATACATATGCAAAATACCGATGCAAAAGGTTTGATCATTTTTCCAGAATAAAAATTCTTAGAATCAAAAAGATCGTCGACCCTGCTTTCCGAAACACATTTTATAAAAAAATATACAGCTCACGTAATTTTAATTATTTTTGCCAGAGAAAAATCAGCCGTGCTGTTCAAATACCGGTAAATACATATGCAAAATATCGATACAAAAGGTTCGATCATTTTTACAGAATAAAAATATAAATTTTACAGAATAACTCCTGAAATTTGAATTATTTGTTTCCCGAGGAAAATCACACGTGCGATTGAAATATCAGTGAATACATATGCAACATCCGAATGGGAAAGGTTCGATCATTTTTACAGAATAAAAATATAAATTTTACAGAATAACTCCTGAAATTTGAATTATTTGTTTCCCGAGGAAAATCACACGTGCGATTGAAATATCAGTGAATACATCTGCAACATCCAAATGGGAAAGGTCCGATCGTTTTTCCGGAAAGAATTCTTACGCGAGATCGATCCCGGGGAAACGTTTTCCCATCGGCGAACGCTAATGCGAACGCGAACCGGTACGCGTCGCGATCAAGATAAAACGTTTCATTTATAAATAGGTTACAGGCTAGGAAATTTCTTAAACGCACAAATAAACGCTCGTATCTGATCTCGTCACAGTTTCTGCACTACTGCTGGTAAATAAGTGTTTACGGTTTTCACGCCCGCGGCCTACCGACTATCAAACTCTTACTCCGGCGCACATTGGACCGGAATCGTAGAAGGATGGACGAAATTCATGTCCCCGTGAACATTATGCATTATTCATTACTTGAGCGGCGATTTTATGCGTTTATATGTTGCCTTGTAAAAATGAAAACACCGAACATATTTGTACTTTGTGCGGTTCTAATTTATTCAATCGTTTCATTGCATTATTATTATTATGCTTATATACTTATATTAAAATATGCTTAATATATTATTATTATTGGATGGAACGAGAAACCTACCCTTATACGGGGTGTTCCAATCGAAACTATCGAAATCAATTATGCGAATACGTAATGAAACTCCGAGAGGTCAATGCCTTGAGGGTCACCGGTGACCATCGAATATTTTAAATAAAAAGTGATTGCAATAAATCAATATTAATCACCACCAAACTAGATGGAACGATTGTCGACATTCCTCCGACTAAGACGATACCAAACACGACGCAGCTTAGATCGCGTTTACTCGTGTAGTCCACGATACAGTGGACCCTCCGTTATCCGAACACGAACTCGGATCATAAGTTCGTGTCTGCGCGCTTTCTCTCTCTTGCCATTCACTAAAATTAGAGAGCATTAATTCCACGTGTACCGTGGCCCGCGTATTTATAAATTCATTTGCCCCCGGAGCACGTTGAGATTAAAAGCATTTATAGACATCAATGTATTATTTTTACCGCCCCGATGTTAATAATAAAGTGAGAAATATTTTTTCACTTTTCAATTAATCTCAACTTGAAAATTAAACATTTCTACCGACCCAGAATAATTTAGTTATATATGTATATGTTTCCTTTTATTTTATGTATATGAAGTGACGGAATACATTTTTCATAATATTGCTGAATACTGGAACGTGTTATATCTAATAACGTAAACAATATTGTGAATAATGATGCAGACATTAATGGTGACTCTGAGCCACCCCTCGACTGTTAGGGGTTGAAGGAGACTCGCGATTAAAACATAGTTACCCGAATCTGTTGTGTTCTACGTGTACCATTTGTACATAATTCCTAACCGGATGTTTATCGCGGTACCCGAAAAAATATTGTGGGTTTGAATTTCGTTGAATACACGTATGACCGATGTGTACGATTCTCGGAAGGCGAGCGGCGTCCTTTACGCGAGTTGTCACCTAACGGTCGAAACAAAGATAGGTGACAAAACAACCCAAAGTCAAGTATGTGTCCAGAGCGTGAACGGATTTTTTCAAAATTAGATCGATTGCGACCATTCCGGGCAAAAGTGCGAGAGCAATAATGATTTTGTCGATTAGTGTTGTTTTTGTGCCTTCCACCCGTGCCGTGTTCTTAATTGTAATTTATAAATAAATCTACCAATATCCCACAATATATCCTAGTAAGAAAACAATATTATCTAGAGCTAGCTCTCGGCGAACGGGGTGAAGATTGATGGCATTTATCTGGTCACGGAGGGGTGGTCAGCCCTCCCGACCGTCCGCCGTCTGCGCTCTCGAAAAAAACTACAGAGCATCGTGCAACTATCCTAACGTCCTCCACCCCTGTAGCTGTACTCCACCGTGTGCCGCGTAGAGGGTCCGGCTGATCATGACGGCGGCGAACTACTTTTCCAGCCGATACAGCCCGCGACTACTGTACACACACACGTATACACGAAACACGTACACACGCGACGCACTGGGGACACAGCCCGGACCTAGCCGATATTTGAAAGTAGCCCCTAAAGACGCGAGGAGTAGGATGCATCGGATCAGCAACAGTTGTTGACAGAGATCCTTCGACAATAACGACGATTCCTCGAAGGGGTGGAAAACGATTACCGATTGTTCGATTAAAATCGGTAGCGAATCTATGGAGCTACGATATTCGAGGTGGGGGGGGGGGCTGGGGCTAGGTGTATGAGAGAATTCACTCGAATTCACAGAACTCACTTTGGCCATCGCGTCGTCGTGGGTGGGTCCTAGAGATCTCCCCAGGCCGAAACTACACTCGGTTTCCGGTGGTAGCCGCCGCGGCGATTCTGGCCGCAGCCTCTTGACATAAGTCGCGTTTCGGTGAACAGCGGTGGACGAGGCGACGACGGTCGCATTCCCAGACGGTTCTTCTCTTCGCCGTTCTCTTTCTATCTCTCTCTATCTCGATCTTCTTCCTGCTGTTACGTTTCTACCGATGCCCGCGAAAGACAACACGCGTCCCTTTTCTCCTCGTTTCGGACGCGATACGTCCCCGTGCTAACAAGGTACGTCGAGCGGCGGACACGTCGATCGGTTTTGGCGAATGCGAGAGACACCTCTCCACGGCAGCGACGCCTCCCGACGCCGGCGTCGCCGAGAACGACGTTATTGATCGGCGCCGTGCGGAGGCGTCGCTCGCCCCGCAGAATACGGGGAAGGGGTGGCGGAATCATCGACGGTGACGGAGACTCTTCTCTGTTTATCTACCTCTCTTTCTAGCTTACTCGACGGGCCGGCGTCAGCGCCCCAGACGGAAATCACCAAATCAACGAATCACCGAATCACCAAGCGGAGCGCCACCATACCCCGCCGCCGGAAACACGGTCTTCCCTGATCAAAATTCAATTCTCCAGTTTTCAAATTTCCGATAAAAACTCTGTAGTCCTCAAACAACCTGGTTGTCGTTGTAGATATACGGATTTTAGTTTAGGATCGATTTCTGCTGTTTTATGCTTGTCTCCAATTTTTACTCGTCAAAGCAATTTTTCAATTTTAATCTTTCGAAATTGCCCTCGCGTACAAGCAACAGTGTGCGCAACTCGTAAACCAAAATATAAACAAATATAAAGTCGTAAAAACATTGAATTCCAGTTTGAATGTTCGTCCAAGTGTCCGTTCATGACCGACCGTATCTACTTACTGCGAGTTCTTGAATATACGTGCAAAAGGATTTGCTTGAATTGCGATAAATTAATCATTTTTTCATCGAGCACAAGGTTTCTTAACACTTAAAGCGAGAACTACTTATGGATTAATTAATCCAATGAATTAATTAATCCAATGAATTAATTCATTGAGTCTTTACAAAATTTTAATATGCAACTACGCAGGATTATATGATAATACCATATTGATTGTACCATTATTATATTATATTTCTTTTTATACATGTACCTTCTTTGTTATTGGACGAGTAGTCTTTTGTCTATAATAAATAATTAATAATAATAATAATTTGCACTCGGAGCTATTTTAGAATAATTTCATTCTCTGATTTTTTAAATTTGATAAATATGAAATTGATATAATACCTCATACATATCTAATAATGTAAACGATGTTTTAAATAATAGTACAGCAATTTCTAGTGACGCCTCGGAGGCTAAGAATTAACCCCTTAACCTACGATTTACGTTCCAACAACCTGAGTCCAAAACGTAATATTTACATTTGGCCCGACCGATATACCATGGACCAGGCCCGTGGATAATCAGTTTTGGCCCGAATACAAGACCACGTGTCTCACACGTATATAGTTGTAGGTTAAGGGGTTAATATATATAGGAAGGTATTTACTAATAAAAGTGTTTCGGGTAGATTGTTCGATTAATATCAACTAACCGGAGAAAATCGCGTTTGCATCACGCCGGCCGGCAACGTTTCCAAACCGATATAGGCACTCTAATCTAGTAATCGATCATTCCCGATCGTCGATCATTTTTCCAACTTGCCTCATTTTCTTTCCAGCGATACAACGATCGTCTCGATCCAACGGTGACGCGATCGAATTTAATCAATACATCATATTCAATTTTTCTTCAAAAACTTCACGATATTTCTGTGTTGTCTCGTTCAAAAATTGTTTACACTGAATCTACCCATTATCGGTTAAAATGTCCGGTTCTAGATTTTTTATATTACAATTATTGAAATAATAAAAATGATTGTATAAATATCTTTAATAGAACACGTATTTACGATAAGAGCCGCACAAAGTCTAAATGAGATCAATATTATCATTTTTATAAGGGAACATGTGCCTGTTTCAAATGTGTACATGTTTAGTAGGGGTGGGCGTTTCGTGGTAAATTCCGTTGATTATTTCTAGCAATTATTTGAAACTCTGTTCCTCACTCTGCTCTAATAAACTTCCATTAGGTTCGATTTTTTAGCAGTGACATTAAACAAACGCAATTCTGTATACCGAATAATTTTTTTAATGTATAATATATAAAAACTTCTCGCTACAATAATCTAAAAGCGCTGCTCGAAGGAAACGTTTAAGAAGTCTCATTCTAAACCCGGACATTTCCTATGTAACAACGTAATAGATACATTTATTGCGCGACATCGAAAATCGTAATGAAAATCGATACAGAGTTCTGCCAGGACTGTGAATGTCGTCGAGGTTAAAACTCTAATAACTTGCAGTAAGATCATGACACGGAATCATCTCTAAGAAACACGGGAATCATTTGAATTGTAAAGTTCGACACAGTTTTTCATGGTTCAAGTGTGCACGGGCGAGTCGTAAATCGTACACGGCGTCCGTTCTCAGGTCCGCGAGGACGTCGATTAAGTAAACGTATATTTTTTTCCAATTGTTTCATGCTAATAACACCGATAAACACTCACCGATTTACTGACATCCATGCTGGCTCCGACACGCGATCACTCGTACAGCACAAACCACCATAACTCCGGCATGACAGTGACTGACACACAACAACGAGGCATACGTTAATGTTTTTAAATTAGCGAATCCAATTAGATTTGCGCGGTAAACAGACCAATGACCTTAGACCGCGGGCCGACCAATGACGAGCGTTCGGGAAATTGCGCGGCAATTTTGACGCGGTTCAAAACTGAAACTGCTCGGTCCTCGAATTCTATCTTGACGTAAACTGAAACAAATCCACGTCGAAATATATGTAATAACAATACCATCTCCTGTATCATTGAAAAAAAGTTTCGTTCGAGCGTTTCGATGGTTTACGACCATGTTGAAACTCGAATGGAGAATTACGATTTATTTTATAAATTGAAAACAAAGGCGACTCGCGGGATAACCTGATTTATCGCGTAGAGTAGAAGATGCACACAGGGATCGAGTAACAACGACAATCGTATTTCGTTGCACATAGATACACAGATAGGAAATAGTTTTTATTCATATTCGGTAGCTGCACAACACTGTGATTACCAGAAATGCAGATACAGTAGCACATAAACGAAGTTTTTCGTAGTGTCGGCGACCGTGTTTTCAGTCGTGGGAAAAACGGAGAGCTAACCTTTAAGACATATTCTAACGTTCTCGAAGCGTCGTTTGCACGATTCTCGTAGTCTTATAACGATAATAAAAGGTCGTACCATAATATTATGACATCCACTGTACCGCGAAACTGCACCGACGTGGATCACCGATCGTGCGACACGACGCCATCACTTTACGCTGAAATTGTTGACAAACATCACCTCTCGCGGCTTCTCGGTCGTTTCCGTCGGTGTTGCGCACCGGAAACGTTCCCGAACTATCGCGCAGGTTCGAAACGTTTCCGAGGAATAATTGTTTCGATCATAAAAATTTTTTATATGATAATTCAATAATATAAAATTTTATATCTGTGGTGGCCAGGAAAAAAATGTTAGTTGACGCATTAACTCAGCTTTCCAATGTAGTATTACCAGAAAGAAAAAGTCATAAAAACAAGTTCGTAAGGCTGAAAAAAATAATGCGATTTAACCGTTGTCTATGTCGAAACATTAGCGATGAAAACTTTAAACGGCAAAGTTTACGTGACACGCGGCGTTCTTCCTGACAACCACAAATATAAAAGTTCCGATTCCGTAAGTTTCTGAACAAATTTTCCAATTACTAATTATTAAGCGTTGTTCAACAATTTAGCGTAACTCGCACGGCGCAGAGGAATTCTCGGTAGATCCTCCGCTGATAATCCTGACGATTTTACAATAAAAATCAGCTCGCAAGATATCTTGGCTCGCCTCGCGACAGATAACCGCGACTCTTATCTAAGAGAAATAACGCGGAGCGACATTGACGTGCCCGAGAAACGCAAACGCGTTCCGTTGGCGAAGAGAAAACTCGCGGCGGCTATCGGCTTTAAATGATAACGTGGAATGGATTCTGAAGATGTACTTGTCCCTTTTTTTGTACAGCTAATAAAAACGATTTATTTACATTGACTCACATCTAGGACGAGCACGTGTCCCCTTCGAAATCGCCTGTTCCCGTTGGGTTCTCGGCACGCTTCTCGAAAAACTATTACTATATACCTGTGCTGTCCGCTTCCGGTGTGCACAATAATTACGCCTGAAATTCGTACGCCTCGCGAAAAAATGTATATATTCTTTCTGTATATGGTGTGTACGTTTATGCATAGGCTGAAGAAGCGTTTCAATCGAGTCCAAGCACGGAGTTTTAAAAAAAAGTATAAGCGCGTGTTGTTTATCCTGAACCATTAATACTGCTCTCTCGGCATAACGCGGCGTTGGAAATTGTATCGGATCGCTCCGCTGCAACATAATTTCCTGTGAAAACTGATACGAATAATCTTCGTCGCGCTTGTTATGCCAATAATGCTATCGTCGGTTCAGAGTAATAAACAACGGTGCAACGAATACTTTGTTCTTCCGGCTGTGGGCGTTGTAAACATCTTTTGGCTAACGGTAACGCTTAATTTTATAGTAATATTTCTACATCTATTATAAGGCATATATTATAGAATTGTCGAAGGCATCCAAGGCACAACTTGGGCGGCACTTGCTCAACCGAACAGTGTATGATACATTCACTATGACCGGTAAGAAAATTACATGGAAAATATTATTATTGTTGTTAATATACGTCGCGCTTTACGACGTGGATCGAGGACATTCCGACAATACATTTCGTACGCGGCCAAGTGAAATGAAACATCCTGTACATAATTACGGCGTATAACGTTAACTAGGCTTTCTCTTAATTAGCAGTCGGAAAAACGGTGTGTAATTAAAGAGGCTGCTGTGTCAGGCGATTTGGAAACGGGACTCGTGACGCACGGTGCTTCCATTAACAAAGAAACCATGAAACGATACCAACGAAGAGGTAAAAGCTCTAAGTATAGGTATTACATTGTATATTTTAAACTATTCATATACGTACATCTCTTGCGACAAAGCTTTGTGCTCGTTACGTGTGCGACAAGCTCGACATACCTAAACGACAGTATATTCGGTGTATACATCGATTCGAACGGAAACAAAAAAACAAAGAAGATGAAACTTCAACACCAATTACAAATGTATAGATATCGGTATGAAAAATATGTTTCCGTTTTTCTCAGGGTTGAACAATTTCGCGCGCAGATGACCACGAAGAAACGGTAAATGGATACACCCTCGATACTCGTGACTGAATTGGCTTTTATTCGTTGTGCAAATATGGTCGTCTTCTTTCTTACTCAACGATGAGTTATTGTCGTGCGTTCTTCTCTCTCTCTCTCCCTCTCTTAAATCCAAATATTTGTTACAATTTGATAAAGAGCATTCAAGTCATCGTTGATTACCCACACACAATTTGCTAAATTTGGTAACAAAGAATCACAGCTAGGTACATCGACAAATCTAAATAATAGCAAGCGGCAGTGACTTTTGTTTCAGTTCAGTTCTGTTCTCTTCTCGGATAGCGTTCACGTATATTTCATGTTGAAACATACGTTGGATTATAAATAAAAGAAACAACGGTAATTCGTTGAATAGTTACGAGTCGATCGGTAAGCCAGAAGATCATTCGAATATGCAATACATATATATAGTATAATATATATATGTGTGTAAAAATCAGGTGTTGCAGTCTCTAAACGTGTCACAGGTATCGCAGTCTATAAATGTTCGGTCGAGATTCGGTGCTTCATCGGTTAATACCTGTGTATTCTAATGCAGAAATTAGACGAAGTGTTGGTGTGCGTGTATGCAACTTGTGAACAAATTGTACATCACAATGTCTCGTTGTAAATAACGGCAAATAATTAATCGTTTCGCCGTGATCTCAATGAAATATATTCACATGACCTATCTAGCTCTTTACCGAATGTACGCGACGTGCAAGTCAACGCTGTTTTCACGAAATGTTTTCCACATAGACTTTTTTTTCATGGTCGTTCTAGAGAAACGGTATGTCATTTGTCGATGATTCGAAGTTTCGATTAGAAGTCATATATTCGGTATAGCCTTAAATAAAAAGCATACACATACAGACGATTTTTTGGCACTTCTCAGAAATCTACTCATCAAATTTCCACTTTTTGTACCAGGTATAACACCGATTATCTCAATTGCACGCAACGCAATATAATTATTATAGTTTGCGGTATATACATCAACGTTCGTTAAAGATCTGAAATTTACGAATACGTCTGAAAAGTGCTGGGCGTGTTTGTGTGTAGAGGGGCTCACTACATAATCCCTTATCATAGTACTTTCAAAATCGGACGAGTAGCGAGTAAATGACGCTATGTTAGTTGTCACATTAGTTTCCTTATAAGGCTACATCCAAAGGCTTACATTACACGAATGTTAGGGAACGTTGCACAAAAAATATCCTTTATACGCATTATCAGAGTTAATATTCCAATATGTCATCGGATGCAGTTAACTTCCAAACGTCAACGTGAGATCAGCATCTGATGTCTATATTGAAATATTAATTGCATTAGTAAAATCGAAATGAATTACACTTAGAATATAGTCTTCATATAGTAATAAATTTGAATAGTCTAAGTCTTGTTTAGGCGTAAATCAGATGCTTTGAAAGCACGCATACGGTTCTTTAAAACTTGTAAACGTTAAAAATGTTATATCGCTGACGAAAAATCTGTATCGCTTTTATTTCCGACGACTGGTAGATCGCTTTCCTTTAGCTTCGTAAGTAGCGGTTGTTTTGTTCAACTTGTAAATCTCAAAACAATCTAATAAAGCGTTCATGGTACAGCGTTAGCAAGTATCTCCACAACAATTGTCCATATACAAAATAAGATATTAGAAGTAATCGAATAGATTTGAAAAATATCATTTCTCATATACACATACGCTACCGCTCAAAAGTAAGTATACACAATCTCTGCCATGTCTTCGTTCTACAAGCGAATACTATATGGTAAGATCGATTAATTGTTTTTTTCTTTTGCTCGTTACGGATATATGTATACACCATTTCATTAACATTAGATGCGGAGAGTAATACTTTAAGCTTGTGTGTTTACGGTTACTTGCATACCCTTATGCGTTCTTCCTCTGCTTTTAATAGTACCAATAGCTGCGTTCTGAACGTGTATTCGAAGTAAATATTATCCGGCATACATTTTTCACTGTACGAGTTATCGTGGGCAGTGACGATTCGTCAGTCTTGGCTGAAATCTGCAAAAGCACAATTCACTGGTAAAAAAAAATATGAACGATGGTAAGGAACAAGGTGTACAAATTATAAGTTCCTGTTTATTACACTTCAAAAGAAGAGCCTTTCTATGAGACGAATTACGATAAAATGAAGTTTCTATAAAGCTAAGATCAGCTGTTCTTTAAATACTAGGACCGGATATGATTAATATACGAATGAAATGTTTGACTCTTCAACAATGCAATGTTACATAGGAACTATTTCAAGAAGGAAAAGGATCTGAGATCTCAACAGCACATATAGGAACTACTGCTGCTCTAAGCAACGGGCCGTTCACCGATTGGAGAATGTTGAAGAACAATGGGTTAGGGTGATTAGGGTGAACAAAGGACAGGGTGCTGAGGCTGTAGGATGTGACATCGAGGAGAGCCAGTTCCTTGTGACCATCACAATGATTGAATCGCGGCCTCCTGGAAAAGCCAGGGGTGTCAACGACCATGATAATTGGGAGAATAACATTTCAGACACATGGCTTTTGAAAAGGAAACACTGTCCAGATAAAAAACCAAAGAGCGGGGAAGATCGCTAAGGAGAAAACGACGCCTCTGATGACTTGGGACCAGACATGTGACAGAGTGTTGGCTATGCTCGTGTATCCGCTCGCCTGGGTGCCTGAATGCTTAGAGGCCTACCTCTCGGAGGCAAGTGATCGCCAGGGCTAAAACTGGACAATGTAGGGCCTACAAGTTACCCATTGGCATCCTGCGAATAACTCCTAAATTTAACAAAAATGTACGTCCAACAGGCTGTAGTCTAACTTTTGAGCTGTAACGCATATTTACATGTATATATATAGATATATACATATACATATATGCAGGAACAGTGTTACTTCAGGTCAGGAATTTCTATAGCTTTGTATTTCGAATTTGAATTTAATTCTTTTGAAGACAAGATATCGTCACGATCATTTAATTGTGACAATCGTTTGTATTTTGATGTCAGTCTACTTTCTTATTTTATAGTAAATCTTTGGAATATACGCGAGTATTAATTTCAAAGACCCATTCCTTACATATGTATATACATATATGCACACACGAATACAGATATATATACGTATACGTATATATATTTATATTTATATATGTGCGATTTTATATTTTTACTAGAATTGTCTCCCTATGTAACAGCCGAAAGTTGTACAACTTTTGTGTGTACACCGTATTCTCTGAAATCTTTTTTTTTCTTTTATACTAAGGATCACATTCAATACTTATTGACTTCTGCAATCCTTTATTTTTCATAAGTATTATACTATCAACTATGTTTTCATTGCGCCGACACGAGACAAAGTCTTGCGTTAGGACAGCTTCGTTTCACTTACCACTGTCGATATTCTTTCTTAAATCTCTTACAGTCTATATTACTACAGCACTATGTAATATTAAAAACGGCTCTCTCGAATCGTCAGATGTTCTTTTTTTTGCTATATTTCACTATATCTTTTCTCCTAGCAACGAAACACAAAGCACAAATTATGACACAGAACTTATAGCATTGTGTGGTGAACCCATTTGCGTTAACACTTTATCCAACCACTGTAAGGGTCCATGTAAATGTGCTTCTATCCAACACGGAGTCGACGTGACGTCTTGTCGATGGTATTCAGCACCCCATCCTTTAACAAAGGACATTCTGGAAAGAATAAAATATGTTCATATAGATACGTGTGTACATGATATTTCAAGCCAAAATACGAACTTCTTACATGCTATCATTAGACTGCGGATGTTTATACAATTTTCAAGTTTGTAGATTTGAAACAACTAAAAATCATACTAACTTCTGTGGAATTTGATTTTCTAGCATTTTTTTTAAATTCTTTCGAACCATAAACGTATAAAGATATGCAATCTAGCTATCATAAAGTTTACCTTATAGTACACATTTTCGTTAACTCGTAGACAGCTTCAAAGCCGTGGTTAACGCTTTGCGAGAGCAAGTGGGCGAACTCCTGGTTATTAAATATCTTTAACGAACATCCAGGTGGAATCTTACAAACTGTACTAGGATGAAATCCGTGATGGTGATTACAGTTTCTAGATTGGACGAATATAGCAGAGTCAGAGAGGCATTCCGCGTATACTTCGCCACCTACATAATATAGATGCACTCCTTTCCCTATGTGTCTTCTCGTGTTCTCGATGGTAGAATTCCGATTTACATTAGATAATTGTCCAAGGCAAAAACGGTCGGAATTGTTGCTTGGATTTGTGAAGCCGTCCACTATAACAGAGTGGGAGTGACAATGGAAAACTTCACCCACTCTGCAGTTTAACTCGTAATAAGCGATAGAGGCCCAGTAGGGTGGTTCTTGGTAACAGACTGGAGCCACTTCGGCCGAGCCAGTCGTGTCCATTGCCGCTGGATCCGGCGGTGGTGACTGTCCAGGTTGGGATCCATCTTCGGGTGGCGAATAAGCCGGAGGAGGAGTTTCTGGTAATCCGTTGGTACCGTAAGGGCTCTGTGGATTGGTCGATGTTGCACTCCCTGGACTGGGAACCGAGCCAACCGAAGACATAGGCGAAGTTGGGTTTACTCCTCCGGTGGATCCAGCGTTAAAACCACTCGAAGAATAAGACACGTTATGTGGCATCGTTGGTTCGGCTATTTGGTGAAACGGTAGCAAAGAATGTCCAGGTGGGTACTCAGAGTGTCTGGGGACCAGTACCGGTGGAAGTACTGGACTCTCCACTCTTTTATAATGGTACGGATTGATACAAACTTCCTTCTGCTTGGCAGAGAAAGGATACTGGCACAATTCGAGCGGCTTCAGTTCATGGTGAGACTGTAAATCTGGCCATCTCCATACCCGACAATAAATAACGTGTGGCAAACCCTTCCGATGCGACACTTGTAGTCGGCCGTCTAAGCTTCTCGGTATTGTGACGCATTTACTCGGCGTACCAGGACAACTCAGAGCCCGTTCCAGCTCCTCGATCGCGCCCTTTCTTTTCTTTAACTTTTTCACCAGCGCGTCCACCGCTTTCTCCGCCCATTTCTCCTCCTCGTCGCCCTGCTTCCAACCGAGCAACTTCTTCACGGCAGGACTAGTGAACGAAAATAAACTATTCAAAGAAGACATAGGTCCGGAGCTAGAAGATCCCTCTTCATCGTCCATGTTAAAAATACTGTGGTACTCGTACTATATCCAGTGATGAGATATTGTGCGCTTTTCTCGCGCATGCGCGATGATTTTAGCGTCAGTAAGGTACGAAGCTGGGCTGAAATGGGGCACCTCCGTCACCCCAATAATTTCGCAAGATTCGTTATTATTTGATTCTCAAATACGACTGTATAACATGTGCGTGACGTATGAAAATTTAATATGTATCTACATATAATAGTATAAACTGCTCAACTCTTTCGGTACTTTCCTACCAGTGGTTTTCCCCCACTACATTCCCCACAAAGTAAGGACGCAGATACGTTCCTGGCGAAACTCGCGCGTGCGCTGAAAAAGCCCACAATATCTCATCACTGACTATATCTACGACTTTCTTGCGGTATTCTCGTTCCTGAACAACCTGCAATTCAAAACAGTCTGTCAAGTTTCCTGAATTTAGGAACTCCCGACCACTGGTCGACGCGAATGTTCTTTCCTACGCACGCTAACGTTGCGGAGACAAGAGAATTCAATAAGGTATATCGCTAGAGCGATTCTCTTCGATTTGACTCGCGAAGATATCGATGATTGGTAACGCTTAATATTTATTCGTGTATCGCAACAAATATCGCGTTAAATGTGAGGTTAGATGCAACAAAAAATCGGAACATACGCGTTTTCGAATCTCCGATGAGAAAACGGGATGAAAATGGAAGAGAAACAAATTGGCCAGACTTACACGTAATTGTTCAGCGATCCAGCATTGTTTTTACTACAATCGCCCACTCTCGTTACCACATTCTTGACGCCAACCTCTTGCCATCACGATCGACGAGAGAAATGTTGGTGAATTTATCGATTCCACACCTTCGACTTTATTGTGTTCTTAATAAAAAAACAATTCTACGAACACGATAAACATCTATTGCAAGCGAATTTCCTTATAACACAGTATAGCCACTCGCAGCGTTCATAATCTTTCTCTTCCTCTCCCCCTCTCGCTCCCACTCTCTTTCCCTCCCCCGTTTCTTTCTTATCTTCTGTCTGTCTCTCAATCTCTATCTCTTTTCTTCGACAGAGAGTCAGGGTATTCGCAATAGAGAACGCACAGAATTTCAGGAAGTACACGAAAGTTTCTTTTGCGTACTCACCGAAAATTACGCGAGCTGCATAGAAACGATTTCTCGAATGCGACGGTAATCGTTCGATAATGCTCGAGGTTCTTTTTCGTGCGTACGCGTGCAGTGTCGGATTACAAATATTTATCCCATGGAAAGAACGAAACGTCGTGTAACAGTATTATGGCGTTGCGGGAACATCATGGCGCCGTGTTTGTGTAGACCGAACACACTGTACGCGAGAAACTGTACACACTATGCAGATTCGTGTCGCTTATGATTCACAGGCTCTCGCAGACGTTTTAAATGCACCCGTTGCCGATCAATTATTGTCTCACGCTTTATTCCCCGTATGCAAACATCGTTTATGCGCGCGTTCACATACGGCAATAATATATGCACTGGTCGCGCTACGCAACGACAATGTATTCAACGATAAGGGCTGATCGTAGATGACTCACTTGGAAAAAATGATACGTGAAAAATTCCTTGTCGACGATCAACTCGAAACGATGTTCCCGAAATTTGGAGAAACATTTTTCACCGTGTCGTTCTCTTTCTTATTTTTTTTTTCTTACGATCGATATATAATTATAATTACGTATTGCCCCGTGAAATGTACTCGTTTTAATTCGATCGACACGAACGAAATGAAAAAGCCGTGATTGGTACAGGCCGAACAGAGGAATGGAGGGAGATTCGATTGTTTCAATTATCTGGTGTAACTATAAATATAAAAACAGTATATTTCAGTGATACAAAGATAATGGTTAGACCGCGGATCTTCGTGCGAAATAAAAATAAAAAAAACTAAATTGTACGTTGTTTCTTCGTATATCGACATCTTCAATTTTGAATTTCATCTGCTGAATTTTCTTATAAATGCATAAAGATCCGCAGTCTAGACATTATACAATCGTATAAATCCACGTACGCATAAATTCTCATTAATAAACGTACTGTTTCGCCAACGCCCTTAAAAATTTCGCCTTGCGAATGTTCGCTGCCTCCCGTTGTATTTCCTCGTTGTTATTGGAATTCAATTCCAACAGGCCGATCACTTTAATCTACAAAACGGTAATAACCGTGTGAATCGATCGCGATTATTTTCGAAGAGATTAGTATGCAGAGAGTTACTGACTGCTAGCTGTTTCCTGTGATGCTCGCCGCGTTTCGTATGCAAATGTATCAGATATTCGAGGATCGTCGTGTCCCAGATGCAATGATAATACGCATCCATAGCGTCAGCCGGCGCGCAACTTTTCTGATCGCTCGCTGCCATTTTAAACGCTAAAGAATAATCAACCTCCTCTAAGAACTGGCATAAAACGGCAGCTTGGGTGTAGCATTGCAAATGAGCGCAGCATTTGATCATCCGTCTATAAACGAGATCGTCGATCTGCGATCGCGGTACTGGTTGACTAAACAAATCGCTGGCCACCATAATAGCTTCTAAATAATACTTCATCGCGCTCTCGTAATATCCTAAAACTGAATACGCTTGCGTTAGTCCTTTGTATATCTCGTTCGACCAGCGAAACTTCGTGTTCAGCTTGTTATACGTGACGAAACGAACCAAAATTAAGATCCCCCATTAATCTCAACCAAGGAACGTTGCTCGGATAATATTTTAAAGCTTGCGTCAATAGCTGAAACAGTAATTCCCCTATGGTCCTAATGTTGTAAGAGTTCGCGCTGCAAAACGATGAACGGTATTCGTTAATAATAACGCGATGTATTTGCATACACTACCGTTCGAAAGTATCCGGACACTTGCGAAATGTGTAACAGCAACGCGTAAAAGTTACTCAAGCATCTACTTACTTTGGTACGCCAGCTGGCCAAAGGGAAAGATACTGCGTGTGCAATTCTAGGCTAGACTCGTCGCGCAAAACGTTCCGTAGACGCGCCAATAATGAAATAACAACAGTAAGAACCATTGGCTCGCGTAATCTGCCGAGAGTATTCCCGATGCTAGCGATAACGTCTCTCGAGGCGCTACCGGAAGTCCCGCTACTACCGCTGTTGCTACGCTTTTGCGGTTGGTCCCTGCTCGGACCAAACGCGGCTAAAACTATAAAAGTATGCGTACAATGGCAGAATCTATCGAGATGTCTGCAGACTGTCAATTTATTTATATAACAGACCCATGTCCCATGCTTCTCTTGGGAACTTCCTTCCGGTTTTGTACTTTACAATCTCCTGACAGACACTGCTAATGGCTGCCGCGAATTCTGTATAGCTCCAACGTTTCTCCAAGCTGGTAAGATAATCCCATTCAGCCATATTCAAAAGAAAGACAGTACAATATTCGATAATCTCTTGTCGCGGTATAACTTGATCGGTCGCTTGCAATGATCCGAGACACTGTTTCGATCTAGTAACCAGACTTTGCATGTCGCCTAGAAGAATGTTATTCGTTATTAAAGACAAAAAAGAAAGACCGCAACTGTAATTGTGCTCACATATGTTCGTTGCTGGCCAAGCATGAAGACACCTCCATATCTCGACTAGAAGACACTCCCAGTTCACTAATTTACATAGCTTAAATATCATCGTGTTCCCAGGTTGAGAATGTTGCTGTGCTTCTGCCTCCAGTACAGTCAAAATCTCAATCGCGCCTCCGAAATCCTTCGACATTACCAACTCCCTGCTTTTTGCAAGCAACACGTATGAATAATCCTGAAGGAAACCTCTGGGAAGGGACATTACAACGCTCTGCAACGGGATAGGCAATTCCCAACAGCTGTTCACATGCCACAATGGTTTCATCCGATGTTTCCCATCCAAATGTAACAATATCTCGTGGATTTCAGTGGTGTTGTAGGTCTGTATTAACTTCTGCTCTAATTCGAACATCTCGACTTTCGTGCTCTCTGGAAAGATGAGCAATATCGTATTAGAAGTAAGAAAAACATACATCCGTGAATTATTGAAATGAACATGTCCATACTAACTGGTAAATGTTACCAGTGGTATGCCCCAGTCGTTCTTCAGCAAAAGATCTGGTAATTCGAGTTCTTCGACGGCGACTAATTTCCGAATTTCTCCTAACTCTTTCTCGTTGAACAATGCCACGTACGCAGGGTCTTCCAGTACTTTGGAAGCGATACCATCGATATCGCTGGTATGTACAAGGTAAAGTAGAAAATGTGAAATACGTTTCTTATCAATCGTAGATGTCTTTTCTAAAACATTGCCGAGAGCCTGAAACATTAATTAAGTGTAGAGTAACAAATGTATATGTCTATGAACATTATTGAAGCAGGAAGCTATTTTACCCAAAAGAACACGTCAACTCCTTTCGAGCCGGCTGCTTTTATTTCTGTAACGTAGTCACCGAGAATGATACTGCCGTCTAAGATTTTTCTTACTAAATTCAAACACTGGATCTGAAGCAAAAGATCGCGCGCTACTACGATCTTTCTATTCACAGATCCCCCCTGTATATCAAGCTCCAAATTATCCCTGTAAACTTGGGGAATTTCTCTCGTCACGTTGTCAGCTTGTAAAATCTGTAGTATATTCTAACAAAGAAATAAATTATTATTATCACATGTCTAAATGTTGTTTCTACGTGCTTCTTAAAGATACTCACTGTATACTGATCCTTGATCGACGCTTGCAACTGTTGAGTAAGGCTCACTGTGACTCCCTCGACGGATACTTCGCAAGCCAAGCAACAACCATCTAAAAATTCTTTTTGTAGTTTACAATATAGCCAATTGTCCGGGCTCTTCAGCCTATAAAATAATTCTTTCGCTTCGATAATGTGACGCTTTGCTATCTGATACTCCTCTTTCAATAAATGAAACTTCGCCAGATCATAATGTATCTAAACAGAAACTAAATATTAAAGATAACAGTGGAATCATACTAGCTTGTTACCTTCTAAAAGCCTTCGAATACCTGACATTTAAATTCCTCTATATCTATAGGAAACATATTCTCCCAATTCTGTTTAATCTCTGTGCTATCTTCGGTCAGCATTTGGAAAGTATTGAAAGATAAAATCTTTGGTGTCAATTCTTTAGCTTCCAGAACATTGTTTAAAACATTTACGCTGGTCGGCAGGTGCGCTTCCAATTTTCTAATTATATCGTCAACTATCCCAGGGGGCACGTACGTCGACTCTTGAATACCTGGACTGAAACACACAATTTGAAATGTGCGTACGAACGTTCTAATGTAACGGATACATATGGACTTACATATGAAGAAACTGTTGCTTCAACTGTTTGTTATTCAAAGCTCTGTAGGTGATCGCTCTAATGTGCCACCTATGGTACAAGACTACCGTGAACAAGACTTGGTCAGATATAGAGTGCATAGAAAATTCAGGTACAGCAGGTATTTCGACGGTCATGTCAGATGTCACGTAAATAAGATCTTGAAGCAGCGTCATTTGTATCGGCAAGGGTAACTTTCTCTCTAGAACGTCCAAATCCCATTTCAAATGTGCGGCTACCCTCAGCGATAAAATTTTCAAAGCAAGATTCCTGTGGCTCCATTTGTGTGTGACGCTGGGTTTCGTTTCGTTCGTTTCGGTGTCAACGATTTTCACTTCGTTATCCTTCTGCTCAGAATTTATCGTCATAAACTTTATTATCAAATCTGTAGCCGAAGGATCTACAACAATAATGAGAGTGTAAATAATTGACTGTTCCATCGAACGCGAGAGGTTAGATGATTATTTACCAGGGTAGGGTTTCGATAAATGTTGCTCTAATAGAGACGGATTTAATAAAAACTCAAACCAAAGGATCGTGTCAGGTGAAATTGGCACCGTGCCTGGTCTTAACAAATCCACATCCATCATATCATTCTTTCGAACGTCAGTGCATTGAATGTTGTAGAGGCCACCATGATAATTCTACAGCTTTTCAAACATCCTTTTGAAAACTGTAACAGATAACATGTCTTGTTCCAAGATTACTTCATCTACCAGATGACGGATGCGGGCAAAGTGCTGCGAAGTTCATGTTTTAGAATATTTTAGATAAAATAAATATTTATGGAAACTGTAACTGTAATATATATATTTTATTTTTACTTTACTTTTATTATTTTAATATAATATACAATATTATAAAGATATATTAGTTTTACGAAATAATGCATAAATATCATAAATATGTATATACTTGTAAATACACCTCGTTTTTGTATCGCTATCCGCCATTTTGAATTATCTTGTGACGTGATTGTGGGCACCAGATACTCTGATATCATAGAACACTGCGGTGGCGGGTTCAAACTTCAAACATATTGAACGTCATTACCACCGGAGTGGTCGTATGCTTGTTCGTAACTGTGGCTAACAGTTTGCGCGGGTAAAGAGGATCAAACTACATTTCAGAAAATCATCAATAACTAATTAATTAATACAAATTTCGGTCCAATATTTCTGGGGGAGATGCAAGAAGGTTTATTGTAGCTCTTCCAGTTGCAAAATATCCAGTGGAATGCTTGACGATATCAGTAATAGTAGAAATTGTTATAAATATGTTAGACTAGAGTTATAGCGTTCCGCTGTTCTTGAAAAGATGATCCAGAGGTGAGAAAAACAGGGAAAGATATAGGGAAGGCGTTTTTAAATCGATATCTGTACAGTTCATTAAATATAGAAATTTACTATTACTCTAATAACACTTACTCCCCAACAATATTAAAAATTTAATTTCAATTATAATTGTAATATTAAGTACTCCCCAATAATATTAAACTTTACTATGAAATTATTCTTGAAAAATACCCAATGAAGAGGAGCTTGGGTTGAAAAGGATAAGGGGAATGAAACTAAGGGCGGAGGAAGAAAAGAACAGGATCTACAAGGATTCATCAAGGTCCAGGGGCGTCTCGAAAGACCCGGAGAAGTCCCTGCGAGCTTGCCAAGGTACGGACCCCATCCCGGATGGTCCATCGTCCTCGGTATCTCCCGAGGAACTAACAATTTTTGGCACTGCGATCCTATTATGCAACTGATCATAAATATACTTTCGATCGATAGCTCTACGAAGGTCTTATAGAAACCTGCGTGAAAAGGGTTGCACAGAAGAATAGTGAATGAATGCGGAACCTGTACGGAGTACGGGTTCCAGGCTGAAATCCTCGTTGAAAGGGAGGAGCAACGTCATGAATCGTCTCGGATGACCCGGAATTGAAGCGCATTCCACAAGCTTCTACCTGTCCCGGACTGGATGGAAACGGCAAAAGAATACAGGTGCCGCGTGAGCGTATCCTGAGCGCAGCAGGTAGAATATTTTCGGCGGGCAGGTCTAGAACACCTGGCGCGTGCGAGTGTCCCAGGAAGAATTCCAACGAAATAATCTGTGTTGACAAATATTTTCCCACAGCGAGTAACACCGATGGCATTCGAAGGCAGGCCGTTTCTGGATCGTTCAGCGCCTAATCGCGCGATATCGATCTTTGGAATACATCCACGCCTGTTCAAGGTGACTCATGGGATCTACTTATTCGCTAAGATGAGAAAGTACCCCTGCAAGGGGGTACCCAACACAATCGAAACTAAGACAGTTAATTTCGACTGCGACTTACAGGTAGCTGTTATCGCAAGCATGAAAGTCTACGCCACGATAAGGGCAGGCTCGTCGCCATCAGCGACAGTTGATATCCTCTTTCATACATCCCGACACATTTCTCATTTCTATCATCGGATTGCAAGGGAACGCGAAGAGGACAGTTTTCCGAATTAATTGAAGAAACGTTCGATATCGTTACTACGACATCCCCTTCCGAACGTAA
The DNA here is from genome assembly GCA_028455615.1 of Lasioglossum zephyrum. Taxonomy (NCBI): domain Eukaryota; kingdom Metazoa; phylum Arthropoda; class Insecta; order Hymenoptera; family Halictidae; genus Lasioglossum; species Lasioglossum zephyrum. Next base: position 2,866,204 of record CM052326.1, read on the forward strand.
CTCGAGCACTCGTTTTATGGAAACGGCCCAAACTGTGCGCCGGGTTGCCGACTCCGTGGAGTCGTTCGGACCGAGTCCAGAGATCGGGGCCTCTCGCGACCGCAAGCAGCATTCTGCTCTCCTCGGAGCCTCCCACGAGGTGAAACACGCCGTTAAGTCCCCTCCCGAAAGAAGGCAACGGCCCAATCGGAGGTGTGCCTCGCGTTCCCGCGTCGCGACCGGCCCGACCGTCGTCGGCGATCGCGTTCAGGGTTCGCAGACCCCGCTGTCGTCGCCATATTGGCAGTGCGCGATTTTCTCGCGAGAATACCCCGCGACGATCCCGACAGAGTCTCGCGAATTTCCTGTCCGAGATTCGGTCCGGATCGACGCGACCTCGAGGAACAACTGACGCGAGTCCAAGCCCGAACACGAATATACGCGAGTTGTGTCAGGGTGTCTTTGCCGAACGGGCCCCTGTTCCCTAACCGAAAGGCTGGGTCCTTTATCACCGGTGGACCAGACTCTATCTGCGTTCGCGACCAGAGAACGATTAGGTTGTGCGTGAAAGTCTATCGGGGGTCTGGTGTGCGCGGTCACGGACGACGGGGTTTCACCCGCGGAATGCCCCTCTCGGTGTTACGGCACTGAGCGGCTTGTGAAATGCGGCGGCGGCGGGCCAGCAGCACCAGCAGCGAGAAAAACGGGGGGCCGGTCGGGCGCATTAGCTCTCGAGAGTGCAATATCGTCGGTGTCGTCGCGATCCCGTGAGACAGAGGCTGGTGCAGAGAGAATAGCAGCTGGCGACGAGGTTCTCGGGGCCAGTCGGTAACCAACGGACCCTTCTCGTGGGCCCCAATTCCAGGAACTATGCCCACCCTTGTCGGCTGCCACCGCTGACAGATGGAACGCGGGCATACTACCACCACGCGCGACCACCACAGCTCTCGGCAGAGCCTAAGCGTGACGCGAGGACGACGACTCTTTAATCCCGCGACGAAGCCAAGGCTGTTCCGCTCATATCGACTCCGCATCGCGTTTCTCGAACGAACGAACGGTGAAAGAGAGTTGTCTCTCTTGGCCAACTGACAAGTTACTCTCCTACGGGTGTTGTCTCGAACGACAGGGATCAGTGACCAGACGGGCCTGCATTTTCGTGCCTCTCGCCGAAAGGACCGTTGAAGAAGCGAGGCTCGACCGTTGTCGGAGAGGCTTCGGACGGACGGGGCCCAGCTGCCGAGAGCGAGCAGTGGGTTCGATCATCTCGCGAGAGCGAACGAGAGTCGGTAGCGGTGTGAGCGCGAGAGAAAGAGGGACCGGAACGGTGACCCAGATCTTGCCGGGTCTCGAGCGACCGCCGAGCCTGGCTACGAGGAAGAAGCCGCCGGTGGTGGACTTTTTGAAATGGGACACGGCGCTGCCTGAAGCGAAATTAGCCGCGATGTCCAATAAGAGTAAGTCCCAGCCGCAGCAGCAGCCGCAGCATCAGCAGCCGCAACAGTCTCCGCACGTGATCAAGCCAGCGGCAGTGGAACAAGTGCCACCGCGGTATCAACCACCGCCGCAACCTACCACCGGCATCCTCAAGAATCATCCACATTTCGGCGCCGGTTCATCACTGTCGGCCGGCGTGGCCACCGGTGTACAAGGCCCCTCGGTGGTGACCTTGAACCATCACCAACAACAGACGCAACCGAGACCGATACCGCAGCAAAAGGATGCGCAGAGCAAGTACTCGCCGAGGATAGAGCATCGACATCATCCACAAGGCGGTAACGTTGCTCTGACAGCGGCGGCCCTGCCGAAAACCGGCTACCTTCAGGCCAAGGTCGGCCAAGGTCAGTACTTGCCGCCTAACGGTCAGTATCCTCCCACGGTAAACAGTGCACAAACACCGCCGATCAGACAGAGGATCACTGACGACGAGTTCCTCCGACTCGGACCCGTGGAGATGCTCAAGTTCGTCCGCAAAACCGAGACCGACATCGCGAGGCTCGCCGCCGAGCAGAATCGACAGATACAGAGCTTGGTGAGTGTGATCCTCTCCCCCCTCGGTGCACACCTCGAAACACACGCCTATCGATAGATCGCTGGGACAGGTAGACAGGTTGTCTATCGCGCGCGACGAAGATAGAAAGTGAACTCATCCCGGGCATCGCAGCACCTTCAACTTTTCCGGAAACTGCTTTTCAACGCACCGGGAAATTCCTCTGGTTTACCGACCAAAGTCGCACGATTCATTCGCATCAAGTTTTCTTCACTCCTATGAAAAGAACAGAAAATTAGTTTTCGATGTCCGAGAAAACTTGTTGGGCGTTTCTACCGATTCGTTTCATTTTCTTTTCTCGAGAACGAGTGCAGGATCGAACGCGTGGTTTCGATCAAATATTGTAGTCGATTAAAATGCAAACTTTGCGGAGTAGTCAAATATTCTTTATAATTCGGACGATGCTTCCGATCTAAGCTTTTGAAACAGTTCTACTGGTTCCGATTCGATGCGGGACCAACGCGAATCTCGCGAGCACGTCACGCGGAAGTTTTCGGGCCTTCTAGGTCACGCGGGTCGCACCAGCCACGCACACGTGTGCGACTCACCGACTGAAATCGATTCGTAGCATTTCTCGCGCCGCGCGAACCGAAGACAGGGAATACGATGATAACGTTCGATGGAGATTGTTTCTACAGTCGCGAATAGTCTTTCTCGTTTTGAAAAGTATTGGCTGCTATGCACACGCGTAGGTATTGCGATCTTACACTTTGTGGCTGATGTCAGGAGTTGATCGATAGTCTGCGGAATTTTTGCATTTGTAACAATAATGGGTAGAGACGATCTAATTATCTTTTGTATAATGGATATTGTATGATGTTAGGGATGTTTCCTGTAATCTATTGGTGATTTAGACACTTCGATATTTTTCATGATTAATCAGTACTGATGTTAGAGTTTCTTCGAAAAATGATTTTCGACTTGCTAAAATGATTGAAGAAAGAAAGACCTCTACAGCCAGGAACTTCGAGATCACCGACAAATCACCGGACACTTACTTATCTTCGACAAAATGGTAATCAAAGAGGAATGCAAAATTAAATATATACATGCATACACTATTTGCATAAATGTTGGAAAAAACAGATTGATAAATATAGGAAAATATAAGAAAGATAATTAAAATTTAGATAATACAGGATATTTTGGTCAGATTTGATTCGCATGTTATCTACATTAAGTACCATTGTTATTTCATAATACAGCTCCTTCAAAATAAGTGAATAAGTGTCCGGTGACTTGTGGACGGGAGTGTAGGGTATTTAGAATCGCGACAGATAATTATTCTCATTGATCGAGAATTAGCTTGGCGAACTGCACTGAAAGCAAACCTGTTTTTCCCGTAGCTAAGCGAGCTGCGAGCGTTGAAGGAGGCGAACCAAAGATTAAGCGACGACAACCAGGAGCTGCGGGATCTTTGTTGTTTCCTGGACGACGACCGTCAGAAGGGCCGCAAGTTGGCGAGGGAATGGCAGCGATTCGGCAGGTATACGGCGAGCGTGATGCGTCAGGAGGTATCCGCCTATCAGAACAAACTGCGTCAGTTGGACAATAAACAGCAGGAGTTGATCAAGGATAATTTGGAGCTGAAGGAGTTGTGTCTTTACCTGGACGAGGAGCGAGGAGGTGGCCAAAGGGACGACGGGGACGGTTCTAGCTCGAGCACCAACGCCGAGGAGACTGCCCCTCCGAGACTTCGCCATGCTTCCACCTTCAATGGTAATTTCGATGAACCTACAGCTACCCTCTGATTTTCATGATTTTTGAGATTCATGATTACTAGTAGACTGCGGATCTTTATGTAAAATAAAAAATGTTAGCATTGATTGCAAGATACAGGAGCCAAATAAAAAATGCTTTAAACTGAATATAATACACCGATGTTCTTTTTAATATGTGCTTTAGACTCTGCTTTAAATTGTGCGTGCCTATTTTTGTCATAAATGCATGAAATCCGCAGTCTAATGATTACCTGTAGCCTTTGCCTGCAGGTTCACGCGTAATGTCGAAGAGAATCTTTTACAGATCAGACAATGCAGTACGTGAGGAGTTTGGAGCAGCGGGTGAAGCAACTGGAGGAGGACAAAAGTGTCCTGCAGGCGCGGGCGCAAGGATGGGAGGTGCCGCCGGGCGAGATTTGGGAGAATCCAAATAGTCCTGGCGAGAATCCTCATCTGGGAAGCCGGCCGGAAGCGGTGGTCCGAGCTCTTCAGGTTCTCGAGGTCCGGGAACAGCTTGAAAGAGAGGGCGGCCACGACGGGGAGAAGGCTCTAGTTAGAGAAATGTGTAACGTTAGTTGTTGCTTGTACGATCTCGACGAATGTTAACTGGTGGAGAACGCGTGTTATCGAGCTTACTTATTCCTCAGGTTGTCTGGCGGAAGTTGGAGGAAGGTCCGCAGACGAGACACTGAAGGCGGCTGTACCATAAACGCGATCATCTCCGGATCGCGACGCCGGAACACGTTATCGCGCGACCCGCTCGCTCGGGTGGCGTATTCTAATGAGTATTATAGTCGTTGGCGCGAGATGTTATGGATTTCATAGATTTTATACGCATGTACCTACGAGAATACTTCGATGTAAGAGTGACAGCGTGTGTGTCGTATTTTTGCAGTATTTATATATAAAGATGATCGTAGCTCGTCGTTAGAACCCTTCGTACGGATTGTTAACAAACTTTTATTTTCATTACGAGCCGCTGGCGTTTGATTTCGCTGATCCTCGATTACCATTCGTCCCTAACCTCGTGTCCCCGTCCTCCACCGTCGTTCATCTCTTCCGCGACTATTACACAAGCGTCGCCCGAGAGTGTTACGCGCGATCCAAAGGCAACACCCATCAAATAATAACGCGGCCGCGGACCCGTCGACTATACCCCTTCGACCGCTGTATACGCAAGTCCCGTTTTGTATACCGATTCGGTCTCTATTTTTAGCGAGTCAAAGAACCTTTTCTTTCGACTTGTCCGATGACCTACATTTCCCTGCGACTCTCCGTCCACGCGGAATTTCGTTTACAGTTTGCCCACGCAACCTGAGCCACTTGACCACACAACCTTTCGGAACACCATGGATCATTTTCGACCAACCCGTGCGTCCACTTGATATTTATGAAACTTTTATCCCACGTCTATCGCTGAATTATTTCGACAGACGATATAATGTCCATCCGATTTCGAATTTTATAGTAATCGGCGCATGACTAACACTCGGTCCGATAATAACGAGCATTTATCTCGAAGACACCATGGAGTATTTTTTAATTATTTGGACGGAGGATATAACGCCCATTTAAATTCTAATTTTTTAGTAACCAGTGCATGAACTATTTGGTACGATAATAATGAGCATCGATCTCAAATAACCAGGCTCAGCAGTTCAAACAAATGGTGGTGTCAGAATTGAACAGCCATCCGCTTGGCGAGGGTCAAAGAAAGTTTCTGTCTATCTCCTGTGCGTTGCAATCGATGGCGACAACTTTTTCTTTGCAGATAGATCCAGAGTCTATTCATGACCGTTTGAATCAGAACCTTTGTGTGGAACCCCTGAATGAATACCGACCAAAATGAACACGGACATGTCCGGGGTCCTTGAGAGACGGCCAGCTTGTTTCAGTTTTCGTACGAGGTCGGATCGACATGGTAAAATGGAAACTATCAGACGAACAAAGTGTTACAAGAGTCGGTGAAGGGTACATGCACATCGTCACGCGAAGACAACTCCGTTTTCTCATTATTATTTCGCGATGTACTAATGTGTCTGCACCTTAATTAACTGTTCGCTATTCGAGTGCTAAGGGTTAAAGCCCCGATCTCGCAGAGCCTCTTGTTTCAACCCCTTGCTACCACCCCGACCATCGTGCGAGCGATTGAATACGCGATGCAACGTTGATCGCCGCGAGTTTGCGCCGAGTTTGGTGGATCAAGGAAGGTGGGGATCGCGCGAAGTCGCCGGCGTCCAGAGGAAGAGAGAGATGAGAATCGCCGGTGATGTGCGCGTGTAGTTGCCTCGGAGAGGACAACGCGCGGTTGATCCTTCTTTTCGTTCTTCTAACAGCGTACACGCTCGCCGGCGCCGCGCTCTTCCAGCATTTCGAGGCCGACCTTGAAACACGACAGGTATGTGAGAACACACGTTCGATTTTCTCAATGTAACACGGCGAGCAATGAAATGGTCCGTCGAAAGATTACGAATCGCTCGACAACTTCCGTTCACCACTGCAGGCCGCGGAGTTTTGGAAAGTGTACCACGCGTTTCGGAACCAATACCTGAACTGGGACAACCATACCGTTCTACAGAAGCTTGACGAATTGCTGTACGCCTACGGGAACGCATCCTCCGCCGGAGTCATCAACAAGAGCCGCCGATGGGACTTTCCCGGCAGCTTCCACTTCGTGTTCACCATCGTCTCAACGATCGGTGAGATCGCCGTGGTCCGCACAGTGCGTTGAAAAGCCCGTTTTCGCGGATCAGTGCTCGTAAAAGTCGAAACCACTATTAGATCGGAGGAAAGATTCTGTTGTACTTCAAAGAAAACATTTGAATCAATTTATTAAATAATTATTTATAAAAACTTGTTGCCATCGGTCAGAGCCAACTTCCTGTTTCCCAATGATTTCCTAGCGATATGTGTTTTCGACTTCCAAGCAAAATTACCTGCTTGTTTCAAATACAACAGAACTTTCCCTCCAGCTTAATATGTAACAATAGTTCGCAGCCTACATTCACGCCTACATCTACGCCTATAATCGCGAGATTATTAAAATTGTAAAGTGTATAAAACGAATTATATAATCCTCGAGTGAATCGCGAGATTTTCTGACAGAAGTGGGTAACAATACATAGCATGTATATGAATATTAATTATTATTCTTCTATTTTCTAATTTTTTAAATTTAAGTGGGGGTCATTTTTTTCCAATTTCGTTTCTATAGCTGTCCAGAATCATCCCACAATTTCAAAATCAAGCTGGAAGCTTGTGTCCCTTAATTACCATTTTGTCGAAGACAAGTTCGGTGATTTATGGACGGTAGTGTGTCTCGCATAAATTTCATTTGCGCGTATCGAATCGAGTCAGTGGAGAGACGAGATTCGGTCTCGAATGTGCAGCCCGGTGTCCGATGAGTTCGGGTATGTCCTTGGACTGGCGAACCCATGGTCTCGGGTCTGATACTCGCGAAAAGTCGAAGCCAAAGGGGTCGTCGTACCTAAGGCGTCGCGGGGCTGAGAATGCACCGTCGGATTCCAGAATGTTAATATCTCGCGACCCAGTCTCTCTGCCGTTCCTCTGGCCCGGTATTCGAAATTGCATCCACATCCACGTAAAACCGATCCGTTTTCCAGGGTACGGGAACACCGCGCCGCAATCCGCGTCCGGTAAAATCGCCGTGATCTTCTACGGCTTCGTCGGCTGTTCCGGTGAGCATAGAGCCTGTTCCTCGAACGACACCGGACCAAGGTCAACGTATTCAATTCCTGTAGAAAGAAAAAAAGACGATTATTAATAAAATACCATAGTATAAATATATGTATAGTACAACATATTAACAGCATTAACTAATTATATCGTGTTAAAAAATCCGATATATAAACGTACATAAAACGTATCGTGATTAAAACAATTCTTCAAATATTTCTGACGATCCGATGAAAAATTGTTTGCAATAAAAGTTGATCGGTACTCACTTTTCTACAAATATCGATAAAATTTATTATTTTATAACTTCGTAATATTTCGACTAGTATCGAGACGAATTCCACGACCATATAATAACGTAACATTAGATAATAGTTTTGGTGACAAAAAGCGTTTCCCATATAGTGGACGTTGGTCTGGTCTCGTCAATGTGCTGCTAACGCTTCATCTACCGGAAATCCATAACCCTCCACGGTTCAACTTGGTCTCCCTTTCATTTTGGAACTGAAACATTGTACAACTCCAATTATAATCTCGTATGTAGTTCTGCTAGCCTACGTGGGACAATTTAGCCCTTTGCACTCGGAGCTATTTTCGCTCGAAAATTAAACATTTCTTCCGACCTAGAATATTTCCATTCCCTGTGATCTTTTAAACTTTATGGATATGAAATTTATGTAACACCTCTTCCAATAATACTTAAACGTTTAGTAATCGATTAGATATACCTATAATCTAAACTATATTTTGAATAATGGTATAACAATTTTTCGTGGCAATTTTTATGACCATTGGAGTGCTAAGGGTTACAGATCCTGCAGATATGTTAGTTACACACCACAACATTATGGCATTATTCTCGAGTAATCACCGGTAGATGTGTTAAGCGAGCAACAACCTAAACCCGAAAATCATGGTTGCTGAGAAGCTTCTGAAACCGTTTTTCCATTTCCAGGTGGTATCCTATTCTTCAACCTGTTTCTCGAGAGGATCATCACGTTCCTCGCGTGGGTGCTGCGCTTGTACCACCAGTATCGTCTCCGGAAACAATCAAAATCGGAGCCTGGCCGCAAGTACTCTTTAAGGACATTGAGGACGTTAGATGACGACTCGGACTTGGACCAGTGGAAACCGAGCGTCTACTGGGTGATGTTCTATCTGCTGATGTTCACGTTCGTCGTGGCTGGTTGCGCCGCCACCGTTTACGTCCCCCTCGAAGATTGGGAATACCTGGACGCTATCTACTTTTGTTTCGTCAGCTTCGCGACCATTGGCTTCGGGGACTTCGTCACCACGGAGAAGGCGCATTACTCTTACGCCTACTGGTGCGTCATGCTCGCTGGCATTCTTCGTTTCTTGTAGTCGTACAGGCTCTCCTGATTTTTACGCTGTTCCGTGTAAGTGACCTTCGATTTTCCAAGTGGAATGCGTCATATGAAAACCTGCATCGACCATTTCTGACCTTGTACGACCTTGAAGATCGCGTCATACAGAAATGAATTTGTCTCGACACAGATTTTCATATAATAGAATATTTCAATTTAGAGAATTGAAGGTCACGGTACGGCGTATTGTCTTGAAAATCAAGCGAGTTCTTCGAAATTCTCTTCAGCCTTATCTCCTCTCTATCCGTTTCGTTCGGCCATAGGTACCGTCTACTCAACTTCCTCTTTATCCTGGTCGGTTGCTGCTGCACTTACTCCCTGTTGAACGTGACATCGATCGTGATCAAGCAAGGGTTGAATTATATTACGCAGAAGTTACGATGCGGCTATCGAGACTCGATCGCGGTGCATTTACCTAGACGTAGGTCCTCCGTGTCGACGATGTATTTCTCGAAGAGGAGAGCCACAAGGGTAGCCGGGAGGGATTCGAAGGGAGACATCGGCACGGATATGCCTAGGAGGATGTCCGAGGAGATCATTTCCATGCAGGATCTATTATCGGCGAACAACGTCTCGCTGGCTGTAATGCAGAAACAGTTGCAGGAAATGGCACAGTTGAAGAAGGGAGTCGGTTCAACTGGGACCGCGATAAGGCCCGACGCGGTCGGCCCCCTAGCCATCGTTAGCGAGAAGTTTCAAAGTAAAATTAACAGAAAGAGGTGAACAAAGAATCCGTTAGGATCGCGCATAGGTGAAAAACAGAGAAAGTACAGTACTGTCTCGATACGTGTGCACACCTCGGGACCGTAGACCGTCACTTACATATCGTGTACAGACACATCGTTTCCACTCGCAACTATTTTTCGAACGTAGAGAAGTACAATATCAATCCAACAACAAATCTATTTTGCTTCTAACGAGACTTTTAGCAACGACGTATTCCTGATATTTTTTCCTGTTTAGAATCAGACCGAACACGACAGAATTCGTATGATATTTAATTGTTGCTAATCATTAAAACATGAGAAACGCGCTGGTTAAAGAATAGGTGATAAAACAGTTTTGCAATCGTATTTATTTGCCCCAACGATACACTTCTTTTTCCATTCACCGCGTCCCTATGTGTCTGCGTCCGGAACGTCTTATCGTCAATTAACCGAGAATAGGAATACGATGAAAATTGTATCGTGTTCGGCGTCACCTTTGATCGGAAAGTCGTACAATGATTCGTGAGAGAACCATTAAAAAAAATCTTGAGAGATATCGTGCACATCTTTCTCGCATCGAGACACTACTGTATCGGGTCGTTCCGGGGGTCGTGCGAATTGTACATTCGACGACAACAGGACCTCGTTCACGACCCAATCGAGATTATTCTTCTGGTTTTAATCTGTAATGAATCGTGCGTGCGTCAGTCATCGAGTAACTTTATTTAAGTCATGTTTACAATACAGTTCTCCATGTACTCAACAACATTAACGAACATGCACTCTTTTGTCTTCGCTTCGGCGCAAATGGCGCGCGCGCTCGTCTGCCGCATGTCGAACAGAGAATTTCGAAATTGTTCCTGCCGATCTGTCGATTCGATCGACGATGTACGGGGACGCGTTCCTCGAACGTGTCCGCCGTTCGTTCTATCCATGCGTCGTGAGACGGCTCGCAAAGACAAAAGCATTTCTCGTCTAAGTAACTATGGAATGCCTTCGATTCGTCAACCGCGGTTTCTTTTAATTTTCAATTGAATGAGCGTGCGATGGAGATGCGAATCGCGCGGCAGAGTCGATCTCGCTGGAACAAAATGAGGCCGTTTCGCGATCGAGAATCAAAGTCACCGGAAGTACCAGACAGAGTTTACGAGCGATCGCGCGACGGAACGTGAGAGTGTTCATTTCGTTTCGAGTGTGTTGCGGATGGTGTGTGAATTACGAGAGAGGTAAAACGCCAACGATTTCCATTACGGAACTAGAACATTCTCGTGTAATCTACAAAGACAAATTGTTTTATCATGAAAGCCAAACGCGACACGCAGATATACCTACAATTCGGGTCTATAAAAAAAGGTATCGTGTCACGCCGATCTAAGATTCAACGGACACCACACCGTTTCTGTGTCTTCGCGAAAATTCGAGGCCGAGTTTAAATTTCACTTTAAACCGGAGCTCGTTTCCTTTTTAATCAACGGTTCGATCAGTCTAACATCCATAATTGAATCACATCGAATTGAAGCATTTTCCTCGTTAAAATTTCTCAAAGTAAACTACTAGGAGTTAATTGTCACAGAGACAGAGAGATAGAGAGATAGTGAGGACATGTGCCGACAGTACAAGGGAGTTTTTTTTTGTTCTACCTTAGGTTTGTTTTTGCGTTCTGTACTCGTAACAGCTTGAGCAAAGGACCTCGAACAACTACATGTTTCCCCGGTTGTGTTTAGTCTTAAATCTCCGTTGTTTGCGTTGTCTGTTCTTCTTTCTGTTGTGTGCGTATGTGTATGCGCGCGTGTGTATGGCTTTAGGCGTTAAAATCGTTTTGTGTTCGTTCGTTACTGTTTGCCCTGGGCGGGCGGGCTCACAAGTGTTTTTTTCCTCCCCTCAGAAAATAACGTGTATACTCCGTTTCCAACAAAGTTGTCCAATATCGGTGGCCCCGGCGCCTCTCGAAGGCCGCCGAACGACTTTGCGTTGTCGCGCAACCGTCGCGTACAACCAACAAATGGGCGCCGAGTGTTTCGCACCGGCGCCCGACAAAGCTGTGCGTAGCCGAAATTGCGTCCCGGCAGCGCACCGATCCGGTGGCCCCGTTACTTCGGCAACCACAGCAAAATAGCACAGTGTTCCTCCTGAAACCGTGCACAAATCCCATGAGATTCATATCTCAGTAAATTGACAAGACCCCGTGTCGAGGCTGCCACGGCTCGTTTCAACGTATGTCGCGCATACGAACAAACTGTTGCCCGACCAGTTCCAACCCGTTGCTTATCAGATCAACGTCGTCGGACAGTTTGATTATTTTCGGCTTGAAGAACTCAGAGGAGCTCGTATCGCACGTTTGGATGTAATCGGACAGCACGAAATGATCCTCGATAAGCACCGGCGGTTGGTTCTGATTCTGTGGCTGCCGATTCCGGGACCGTGGCACTTGATCCGCTGGTTCCATCAGGTTAGAGTGCTTCTTCCGTTGATGTTGCAACAACTTCGCCTACGGTACAGAACCAACAATTGTTTCCTTCCAATCAATTCTCTGATTCTCTCTCGAGAATATTGTCGTAGCGAAGAGTCGTGTCGATACACACCTTGCTAGCGTATTGTTTGTGGCACCATTGACAACCCTGTGGCGTGGTGGTGATACTACCGACCGTTTGACTAAACGTTGGATTCGGTAGATCCGAGTAATCGGACTCCTTTTGTCTATTGCTCGGTGGCAAAGCAGCTCCCGGATGGTTCTTCATGATATGCGCTTTACGTTTGCTGCTGCTTTTGTAGACCTACAAATTATTAGGATAGAACAGCGTCGGTTAAATAGTTTAGTAAGCCGACTCGCGTCACCGATCAAACCAGTATGGCCAGATTGGGGAAATTCAAGGGAACAGACATATTCGACACGTGTATAGGGTGTTAAGAAATGTTTGGTCTCGGCAAGCATAGGCGTATTCTACATCTTCGGAGCGATGGAGATCTGTAAAAAAAAGTTGCCGCAAAATTGTCCTTGACCTTGAATTTCAAGGTCAAATTTTTTAAAAAATTGTATTATATTCTACGCATCACGAGGATAAGAGTAAGGAACGAGATCAAACATTTCTTAACACCCTGTACGACAGCAGACTGAACACGGGTTGTCGAAGAAGGAATGTAGACGGGAGAGCTGATCTGGCCACACTGGACCAAACGTATCGGACCTTGTCACAATATTGACAGTAATAGTCCCTTGTTTGCCGCAAAATCGGCAAGTTCAATTCTGGCACAGACTCCGGCGCAACGTCGGGATGACGTTTCGCCAAGTGGTTCACGAGCATTCCTCTTCGTTTGAAGCCCACCAGGCATTGATGACATTTGTAAATGAACCGATTGTAGTCGTTAGGATTCACCTGCTCGTACAACATAGTATAATGATTAACGAACGTCGTATCACGTATGGAACAGCACGGTGAAACGATTAATAAATGATGCATGTACCTTCGGAACGAACTTCTTTGTCTGCGTAACCTGCGACATTTGTTCCTCGGTGGCCGTTTGCGAATTGTGCAGTTTGGTCATGTGCTCTTTCAGCTTGTCTTTCCGCTTGAATTGCTTGCCGCAATTGGCGCAGTGAAACTCCCTGCGCAATGGAAAAAGCCTTTTCAAATACTCGAACGTAACGCGTTTCTACAAGCGGCGCGTAAAACATGAAGATATCGCGGTGCACCTGTGATCGGAATGCTTCAAAAGATGCATCTGCAGTTTGTCGACAGTGGCGAAGCGTTTCGCGCAGACCTGACACTTGTGCTTCCTCTCGCAATGATGAGCTCGAATGTGCTTACGGATTACGGAATATTTCAGAAATATTCGTTGGCAGTAAGGACAGCAAAAGGTGCCGTCCTCCTTTTTATGAGTCTCGATGTGATCTTTCAACGTGATGCTCTGGCTGAACAGCTGCCGGCACATGGGGCACTCGAACACTTGCTTGTTCTCTGAACGAACGGAAATCAAACGTAAGCATAAAGATCTTAGGATATACCTTTTGAAATTTTTTTTTGTTCAAAGATTTTAGGCTTTAAATTTGAGATTTAAGGGGGTAGACTCGCTTTCAGTATTGTAAGAGTGCGGGTGCGCCTTCTCAGCAAAGAAAGAGCTAGATAAATGATCAATCTAGGCCGTAGTTGCCTTAAAAAATCCTACTGATCTTTCAGCTAATGCATTGCATTACCCTTGCAATCCTGGAAACGAGTTTGACAGTGCGAAGAACTGTGTCTTGTTTGTCGTCGACGGAAACGCGGTTTACCTCGGTGCGTTTTCAAGTGGCAAGACAGCGCCGAATTGTTCATGAATCGTTTGAAGCAAATGTTGCATGGCAGTGGTTTTTGGTCTTCGGCGCCATGCACCAAACAGTGCTGTTGCAGCCGTACTTTCGTTGCGAAACGTTTGTAGCACATCGAACATTTGTACGTGGACAACGGAGCCAGTCTCTTCGTTTTCGTCAACGACAACCGTCCGTGTTGCGAGACGTGGCTGACCAGCTCCTTCTGTTTCGGGAAACGAAGCCCGCACTGCGGACAAGCGACGGTCTGTATTTTCGTTTTTACCTTGTCCGTACCGTGGGAAAGGCTGTGTAAATTAAGCAACAACGGCTTTCGAAAAATTAGCCCGCAAACCGAACATTTCCACTCTTTCGAATTATTTTGCCTCGAGTTCTCTTTCTCCTTCAAATTTCGCCCGTGGAATACTTTCACCCGGCGAGAGTTTTTGTCCTCCAACCGCGGCCAGGACAACTGAGTCTTGGATTCTGCAAATTAGACATCGTTAAAACGTTTCGTTCACGAATAGAATACGTTTCTAGTTTACCTTTGTCGTCCTTAGCCTCTTGCACGGGTTTCAACGAGGTTAAATTTCGGCGAATCGCGTAATCGGTACTAGGGCCAGCCTTCAGCTCTTCTTTCGGTAGAATGTGCCTCGTCGTCAGGAATACTATGCCGTCGCGTTGCTGACAAATTATTAAGTTTTGCTCTTTGTACGTTAATGCAGGCCTGACGAAACGCATCCAATTCGAAGCATCTGTAACACGTCGATCGAGTATCTTCTCTCGGTTCTCGTTTAAGGGGGTAGTCTCATTTCTAAGATTGCCAGGGTGTGGGATGCGCCTTCTCATTTCTCGATAATGCAAAGATGGGTTTTCATAAGTACTATTTATTATTTTACGGTTACCGGACGTAATTTGCACTATTACGCTGCTGAATAAACCCCATCTCAGCGTTATAGATAAACGGGAAAACGCATGCCGTACCCTTGCAATCCTGGAAACGAGTCCAAGGTATTAAGCTTTACCACGTCAAATATCGAGTACACACTTTCGTTTGAAACGTCTACTTTAAGCAGCTCCTCGTTCTCGGTTTCGTACAGCAACGGCAATTCATTTTTAAACGGAGTACCGTCGTAGGGATACAAGATGCCTTCTATCGGACCGAATTGGGTACGTTTCTGTATGTAACGTTTCGCGAATACTCCGTAGTCCGAGCCGCCCGATATAATTTCCGAGCTGGATAGTTTATTTATGGAGAGGTACGATCCTGGCAGTGTTGCTATAGCACGAGACGGTACAGGTTGATCTGCTATGGTGCACACATTGTGCGATGGACAATTGTCTCCGGTGCAAACGTCGTCGCTTTCGTCGCAGCCTAACGAAAACGAATAAAACATATTCAGCATATCGCGTGAACGAACGTCGAGGGTCGTTGACTACGTACAAGCATTTTTCTTATCGTTTATGCGACGCTTGGAGCGTCTGACGCTCTGCTTCTCGTTCTCTTTCTTCTCGTCGGTGTTCAACAGAACTTCGTTCATCTCCTGATCCTTCGTCTCCACCAAAGTGTCCACCTTATTCTCTTTGTTCGAATTCTCCGCGGCAGAAGACAAGGTGGAATCGTCCACATCGAGATTCTGTGGTTTGAACGAGTTGATAACGTTCATTTGGTCGTCCTGCATCACGAGGAAGTCTCTGCTCAGTGTAAAGTCCGTGCTAGGCATTCCCGTTAACATCAATGGAGCTGCTGGTGATTCTAATCCCGAATTAGCCTCTGCAAACGGATTTGAAAATGTCACAGATTATCGAAGACTTGGATCACAGGAAATTTACCTTGCATCAAGATCAACTCGCTGCCTACACTGGAGACCAATTGCTCCTCGTTCTCGTTGGCGACAAAGTCGGGAGTGTTGTCTGTTTGTTGTACATTCTGCGCATCGATCGGATGAGTCAGCTGAGAGACATAGTTGACATTGGTTCTCTCATTGGACTCGGGTGGGGATATTAAAGGAGAAGACGGACCTTGCAGAACAACAACAGAATTATGAAAAGGAGATGGCGGAAGCTGTACAGGGGTAGGCGAATACCTAGCTGCCGAACTCATATTGGGGTCAAGAGGACTGACACGATGCTCGAAATCTGAAAGCGGGGAGGTAGCTCTAGGGGAAAAGGAGACCTGTTCGTAAGTTGGAAACAGTCGAGGATATTCTCTGGACTGATCCTCCACGTACTCCACCTGACCAAACAGAAAATAAGAGTGAACGATTGTTATCGCTGTTCGCCGAAGCGAGAGCTTATGTAGAATAATAACATGTGTTTACTTACGGTCAAAAATAGTAGCTTGTTGCTCATCTTTTTGGATTGGTCGCAGACAGACGAGTGGAGGGAATGATCCGCTGGCCAATTTACCGAGGTGTCGGATATTTTGTCAATGCTTGAAATCTCAAAGGAACTAACAGGGGCCCCCTCAGGAGGGCCCCTTGGATCCATTTTAGTTTTCGTGTTGCGCCAGGTATATCGTAACGTCCGTTACCTGCTGAAATCGTACTTTTGAAAACAGAAAGCAGTCCCGCGATCGCGGAACGAATGGAGGCAACGAGATCGGGACCTCTTTAACCACAATGATCACATTCGAACGACTTTCGGACAGCTGATAAGCCACGATAACGTTACCGATAATCTCGACTATAACTGGGCAACGGTTTCATGTTTGTCCTAGAAAGAGAACAACTTACCATCCTCAATGCATTAGTTTTCGAAGTCGACGCACTTATTCTCCTGTCCTGTAATGCACCTGCTGCAGGCACACTGGCTCGTCAACAATCGACGTTGTCAGTCTCGTTATGTTGCATGAGCACCGCTGCAATGGCGGGAAAACTTTGAATCGCCGAACGAGACGCGCCGTATAAACAGCCTAACGGAATCACGCACATTTTAAATTCTAAAAACGTCATTCGAGACCGGTGAAGCGAGAAACAAGTCTGACTTCGAGAATCTGAACACACTTCGAAGCAAGTGATAAGATTTTCTCGGAAAATGGAAAGCTGGGGAAGTAAGGCAGAAAGGCTATGCCCGGGTTTTCGTGAAATTCGACCCCAGCGGAATTTTAATCGTGCTTGGACCATTCGATAGCCTACCCAAAAAGACCCTTCTTTGCCAAGTTTCAGCACCATATCTCATCTGTAAGGGTAGTTATTGAGAAAAATCGAAAAACCAGTTTATGGCCGAATTTTCCTATTTATTGATAATTAAAAATTCTGAAAAAAAATCTGGCACATTTCAGATACTAAGCCACATATTAGATATTATTTTTAGATTTTTCCGTTGCAAACTCTAGTTGTAAAAAGTGAAAAATGATTTTACGCAATAACTACCCTTACAGATGAGATATGGGGTTGAACCCGGGATAGCCTTTCTATATACCATTATTTATAAAAAACGGTACACATTTGGAAAAATTATTAGTTTCGAAATGAACATTAAAAAAGTTGATTTCCGTTCTAGCTAAAACGAAAAAGCGTGCATTGTGCGGTCGATTTCGCGGGGCTAGGCACACGCAACGAACGATGGTGTTCCCTCCGCCCCCTACCCCTAATTGATAAATGGGGTTGGGGAGGCAGAGCTGCGTGTACAGAGGGTCTCTTTCATAACTTTCCTTAACAACGAAACAACAACGCGTCAACAGGAGACCCGCGCAGCGTTTCGATACACGTATACGTATAGCTATATTTCTCTCTGAACGCCGCTTTATTTATTGAAAAATAAATCGGTGATGGCTCGCGCGAGCCAAGTGACCGATCTGATGAACCGGATGATGAACGTGGACGTTTTCGAGCCATTGGAGAAACTCCGAATGGCACGGGACCAGGAGACGACGTTTCTCGATCCAAACTTGATCATGGATGCGCGACATCGGATCCTTCGCGAGGATTTATCCGCCTCGCCCACGAAATCCTCGATTTTCGCGGAGGCGAAGAGGTACGACGCGACGATACGTTTTCTAATGGATGAAACAACGGGTTAAAAGAGATTTTCAAAATCCAGATTATTGGCGCAGGAGGAGGAGACGCAGTCGTTTATGAAGAAGCAGCAACGGTTCCTGGAAAGGGAGCTGAGGAGATTCGAGACGGAGGTGCTCAAATCCCGGCCGAAGTTCTCGGGCCCTTACACCTGCAAGAAGGGTAGCTTCGCGCCCTCCGACGACGAAGAGTTCTGGGGGGCTTGCAAAAGATCCAGACGCAAGGTACGAGTCTCGAATTCGTCGTTCAACACCGCACAGTGGGGTATTTGGCCCTAATTACACTTAAAGTAACACTTTTAAAATGATTTCTAAATATTAATTATTACTTCTCTATTAACTATGACCGGGTGCTACTTTCTTTTGCACAGTAGTGTATATTGAATAATTTTTGATGTAAATGATACAACAGTATTTTAAAAATCTAATGTTTTCACCATATTAAATTAAGTCTACCTATTTTTGTTACAAATACATCAAATCCGCTGTCTACTACGTCCCTTTAGCGGATCGTTTCCGAGGAGAGCATGGAAAGGAGTTGCAGCCTGGATGAAACTATGGATTCGTCACGGAAAGACAGCGACGCGCCGACGGAAGCGGATAGCTGTTCGTCGAAGGTGCAGAGGAACTACGGTCCGGAGACGACGGAGCGCGAGTTGTCGCTCGTGAGGAACATCAAGGTGATGATCACGGACAAACCCAGCTCCGAGATCGAGCTCCACCGTCGTCTCGGAGTTCTGAAGACGTGTTTCGACGTTCTGAGGGTGAACGCGGAGGAGGAACGCCGGCTGCGTGAGATCAGGACGAAGATCCAAGGTAACGTGACCTCGAGGTTGACGAGGAAGTATTTCGACGCGTGGAGAACGCACGCGAGAACCTCGAAGACCCCAGAGAAGTCTGAGGAGCCGGAAGTCTCAGACGAGCGGAAGATCGAGCTGTTTATAAACGCGATCACGGAGCGTCAGAGGGAATTGATGAAGAGTCGGAAGTCGAGGAGCAGAGAGGACGGTGTGGTCGCGAAAGAGATCACTAGCACGGTCTCGAGGAAGAAGAGCATCGCTTCGAGGGTAGTCGTGATCGAGTCGCCAGCCCAGAGCCGACTGATTGCTCAGAAACGGATCATAGAGGATCAGAGAGCCAAACTGGCGGAGAAGAACAGAATCATCGAGGAGCTGAGACTGAAGGAGGCGCAGAAAGAGATCTATAAGGCGGAAAGAGAGACGGTCGACGTGGCTAAGGAGACGTTGACTCTTTGCGGAAAGATGACGAGGAGGACGCTGATCCATCTGATGCAACAAGCTGGCTACAGGTAAGGCTACAACATTGGAAATAAACATATAAAAATAAAGTAGAATGTTATTTCCTCCGTAAATAGTTTGAATAGTGTTATAAATGCATAAAGATCCGCAGTCTACTGATAGGGAACCGGTGGTGTTGTTCTCTGTTGCAAGAGACGAAAGTATGACGGTACCTCACAAAGCACCGGACCCGCCTAAGTTTCTTTCGAGGATGCAAGCTCGAGCAGAGGCCAGGCGGGAGAGGATGAGATTGGCGGAAGAGTCCCGCAGGATAAGGCTCGAGGAGCAAAAGAGGCAAGAGGAGGCGGCTCGAGCGGAGGAGGAACAGACGAGGAAGCGATTGCAACAAGAGGTCAGATAATACGAGAGAGAGAGAGAGGGGTTAGATACCGAGAGTGTCGCGAGAGAACGTTAATTTCACCTCGGTGGATGTTATCAATTTTTTTCGCAGGCTGCGGCCGAGGCGAGAAGGCTGCGACGAGAGCAGGAGCAGAACAGGCTCCGAGAGATCGAGAGACAGAAGCGATTGAACGATGTCGCGGACCAGTTTTATCGCAGGTACCTGCTGCGGCGATACTTGATCGATCCACTGACCAGTCTTGTCGAGCAGAAGAAGAGCAACGCGAGAAAGGCGGACGATTGGTACAGACGTAGCCTAGTCGGTAGGACGTTCGTGATTTGGAGAACGGTGACGGAGACCGAGTGTGAAGCGAGGATCGCGATCGCGGAGTCCTTTTACCAGAGGATCTTGGTCACGAGTGCGTTCGCGGAGTGGAAGCGAATGGCGAAGGAGGTGAATTCGAAACACCAAGTCGCCGCGGACTTCTGCGACATGAAGCTGTTGGACAGGTACTTCGGATCGTGGCGGACAGTGACTTTGGAACTGAAAGCAGAACGGAAACGCAAGGAGGAGTTAGCTGACGGTCATTGCGAGCAAAGGTTGAAAGTGAGGTACTTCCACACGTGGAGGAAATACCTCGCGATTGCCGCGGATATCGCGGAAACCGAGAAAAGAAAGGAAGAGTTGAGGCAGCTGGTGCAAACGGTGATACCTGACTTTGATCCCAGACTAAGGAACGTAGCGTTAGAGGACTGACATTACAATATGCGAACGTTATCTTCTGTAGTGTAAAAAAAACCCAGTAAACACTCTGTCACGTGTGCGACACTCTTTCCCTTTCGTTTTCCGCTTAGATGTACCATACACAATTGATTGATACAATTTATTGCGATGATCATACAATGGCCGCTTTATCACAGTTACAATGAATATATAAATAATGTGCATAATAGTGAAATAAAAGTTAATCGATACACGCCAACCGAGACCAGCCGTTTTTTGCATTGTAATGTGCCGTTACGGAGAGCTTAGAGCAATAGCTTTTGGTACGAATCGTTTAACAACTGTTGTAACGAAAGACCGAGAATGAGCGTTAAAGGTTGTCGATAGAGAGAATTGTGCTTGAACTAATATTGAAGTGTACATTATGATTCACGTACCGCCCCCGTGTGCCCGATGTCGTTTTGGCCTCGTTCAGTTCATTGGCATTACTTTGAACGTCCTCCGCGAACGCAAAAGCATCATCCACCGAGAGTACAAAGTAAATTGAATAATCTAGTCTACGTTTAACATCTAAGTCTTGCAGCAGAACAATCGGGACACGATTTTCAACATCCCGTGGTCATATTGGCTCCCAGCTTCGAGGAGACGTCGTTCGTTCGATGTTGTGCCAAGGCATATTAACCAGATGTGGTATATTAAATAGAAAAGCACCACAGTGCCAACCAGCAGGCTGTACAGCGCCGAGATGAAGCAGAGGGCAATGCTGGAACAATACGTACGCTATTATATGTATATTGATCGGGTACTTGAAGCAAACACAGTTGCGAGACACGTTATCTATTCAAGTTTTATATTGTCTGGTAGCAAATAAGAGATATTACAATATTTACGACGGGTTCACGCGCGAGTCTCGACAATTATCACTATCTCGCGATTATTGAAGTTTGTGTATTGTAGATCCTCGGTATCTTTCCAGTTTAATTTTGAGAATCTCAATAACGACAAGTATTGTGCTTCCCCCCACGAGTATAATCTCGCATCCCGTATTATAATTAATTTCAGCAGATTGCGTGTCCTCAATTAAGGGGGACAAACGCTGCGACGATCAAACAAACTAATCATTTTTTCTCACATCGAATTGTCCTTCCATTAAAAAGTTCAATTTGTATCGCTGTCGCAGAGTTTATCTCCCTACATAACAGCAAGAAGAAACGCTTACTCCAACTGGTGATACACATCGCTGCAGTCATCCGGCAAAAGGACAGTACCGATAAGTATGAACGGGTGGCAAACACTGGTCATGGTTAAATTTGAGCCGTAGACAAAAGCCACCGCCGAGAAGAACAGGCAACCCAGATACCATCTCAAGTTGCTCGAGCCTATGCAACAGTCCAACCTATGGTAGAAAATACATATCGGCATCATTACACAAGATAAAGATCGTTCTCTGTACAAAGCAAGAATATACCATTTACAATGATATTCCCTATTCAGAATGCAAGTCTGACACATTCTACAATGGTGAGCTTTCGGCGGTGCTCTTCTCCTGCAGGTGACACAGAGCTCTCCGCTGCCTTCTCCCAGCTCCAGACCCTGGGTCAACGCGCTATCCTGAGTGGCAGTGTCCGCGTTCAGTTTGCTCTTGTATCCGCAAACTACACCCCCCACCACGCAAATAATAAATACTAAATTCTCTTCGGGCAGGATCTCTAGTAACGGCACCACAACGATCTCGAAGATGAGCATTAGCATGACCACGCTGGTGATAGTCCACATTAGAAAAAATTTCGTGCGCAGCAGAAACCTCAAGAAATTGTGGTGCAGATAGTAGACTAGCAAAGGGGTTGTCACGAAGATGATGACAGTCCAGAGGACCGTTTGCGCGGCTATCACTGCCAAAGTTGGGACCACGAAGATCGGTATTATGGCATCGACGGAAATTTGCTTGGCACCGGACCTCCAGCCGCAGGGGTTCCGCAGTCTCTCCCACACGGTCATCTCTTACGGATTCTCTGCCGAGCGACTCTGTGTATTTACGCTGTCACGTAGGCATTTACACTCTGACGGATAGTCGCGGGCGCATCGAGGTCGCCGAGGTTAGGAACGCCGTCTACGGAAACACGCGAGGCCGCCAGTACTATTTACGATTTCGGGGGAGTGACCAGGAGTGACTCGCGCGAAAACAGATGGCACCATTCGAGGGGTATTATGTGTCGTGCTAATTCAATCAAGAAATTAGGTGTCTTGTCGGCGGCCACGAAAATTTCCACCGTCAAACGTCAACGTGCACTTGTTTCGATGGAAAATCAATACTTCTCTCTCTCGTCGAAGATCTTCTCGTGGTAGCGGCGCCGGCTCCCGTTCTATTCTCGCGAAACACTCGGTTAGGTTAACGATTCGCACCGTGTTATCCGGTTTGTTGTCCTTCTTCTTCATCCGATGGTTCGTCGAGAAGATAACAGCCTCGCGAAAGTGCTCGGTGACGAGACTTTGAAAGTGGCGCAAAAATCGCGGCCAGGGTGAGAATAACAAATCCCGTTCCCAGTGCCCAATCACGATCACCGCGCTGCGAACAGTATACGAAGGGAACAATGGTGTCAATGTTGTTATCCTGATTATCTATGAATCGTGACGCGACTTCAGTGATTCTCGCATCGGATCCTCTTCGGACGACACAGTTCAGGTAACGAACGTCCCGTGGGCGAACAGAGTCAGTCTTGTTTCGCGAAAAATCATTGCCATCTTGGTTCAAAATCCTCCCGTAACCCGTTCCTTTCTCCCGTGCGACCAGGGTTGCCAGAAGTAGGGGAAATTTGGCCGTGTAGGGACAACGATCACGGTACACTACCGATCAAAAGTCTGTCGTTGACAGGAAAAACGCCGCATGTCACAATTTCAAAAGATTCGATGGTCAACAAAAAATTTATAAATTATTTCATTAAAACCACGAATTCTCATTATAAGGCTATAAGCTAATATATTAGCGAGTATGGAATGGACACTAAGAGAAATTTTGTAATATTTTTTAGAGGAACATTAACGAATTGTTGAATGAAATACTGTAAATGGGCACCCGGTTGACTACGCAAGGGTCAATTGAGCTTCATAGTATAGAATTTACGTATTTACCGAGAAAAAAGTAATGAAAATAAATTCGAAAGGCTGAAAATATCAAAACTTACCAATATTAGACTGACAGTAAGATTAAAGACTTTTATTCTATTAATATTGTCAATATTATTATTTTTATTCTATTAATATCATTATTATTTGTATATTTAAAGATTCACTGAATTCGCTCTGCACCTTAGAAACGAAACAAAGTGAAACTTGAAATCCTTTCAAGCACGGACACCGTTACACTAGACTGCACTAGATTTCGTATTTCTGGATTATTGCATTATCATCACATAATTTGTGCATACCAATAAATTCTATTGTGCTCTGATACCACAATATACATAGTAATAATGATTACAATTGACAATATTCTACTAAATGTTTTTCCTAGCGAAAGGAAGTGTCCGGATACTCTTGAGCGGTAGTGTACAATATCAGCAATTACAAAATATGGTGCAGTTTGCCGCAAAAGTATGATCACATCCAGAGCTATGGTGATTAGAACTTGTTCGTGATCAAGGAAAAGGAAATTTCAGTTTATTTAAATGCTCGAATCTTCGCGACACGTGCACGTTTATATTCAGTGGATTCTAACTCGCTGTTACACGATAAGAGGTTAACTGTCAAAATAATGGTAAGCTTCCACATAGGTTAGATTTTGACTTAAAACGTTAAATATTTCATAAAAAATTAATAAATATTAATTTGTAGTCACCATTTTAGGTGTTTGAGTAACTTTTATGCTTTGTTATTACATATTTCGTAAGCGTCCAGATACTTTTGAGCGGTATTATATTTAGGCTATTAGATTTTCATCGTTTGAATATTCGCGCCACATCAATTTCTCGTCGGCTTCGCGCAGGATGGTTGCGCACGCCGCGACAGTGGCGGGAATCGTTCAAACGAGTTCAAAGCGTGGTCGATTCGCGCGTCCAAAGAAAACGTGTTTGACAGAGGGAGAAAAGAGCGAGTATCTTAATGATCAGCTGCGTAACGAGAGGACCGAAGGTCAGCCATTATCTCTGCTCGCTGTTTGTCGCGAGGACTGCATCGTTCTCGATCGATACTGGAAAAGAAGAGAAAAGATCGAACAGACTCAGCAGGCGCCACTCTTGCGCCTTTTTTCCGATCGGATTAATCGATCTCGTAATCGGAGGACGATTTTCGGTGTCGAATATCGAGACGATCGTTAGAACTGAAAAATCAAGGCTACGATAACGAGAGTCTAATCTCTGTACCGTTGGTAATGCTACTTCGACGAAATGCAACAATCATGGTGTCCACGGAACATGGGAGGTCTTGCGTGTATGTAAACAATGCGATGCGTTCGTCTATCTAAGTGCACCGTAGTGCACCAGCCAAGTTCTCGCACTACCACATTTACACGAAACAACTTAGCCGTTTTTTAGAGGCTTGTAATTCGGAACTGCAGGCAGAGGGAGAGAGTAAGTTCGTATACTTGTTAAATGCTATCAGGTCTCAATATTGGCAAAAAATTAATCTTCCAACATTAGTAGGTTCCGAGATATAGGACCTCAAGAATCGCTAAATTAGTCACTGACTGACTGACAGATCATCGAAACCTATTGGGTACTTCCCATTGACCTACAAGCTTGAAATTTGGTACATAGGTCCACCATAACAAACCATCGAAGGAGTAATTATCAAAGTTTGAAATTTTACACCTCAAAAATAAAAAGAAAAATGGCGGTATCTCGGGATAAGAGTAACACCTACTTGATAATGGATAAAATTTCAACAAAAATTGATGAAATCCCAAGAAAAACATCCTGTAAACAGGGGCCAAGTTTTCTATGACCGTAAAAAGTTGTGAGATAAAAAAGAAAATATGGGCAACGTTCGTTAGCTTTGAAATACCTCTTGCAATACTGAAAATAGTGTTTGTATTTCATTAAAATATCTTCGAATCTTCAATCGATAATCCTTGTGTAAGCAATTAAGATGGTTGAAGCGTGCGATAAAGGGTTCGAAGGATTGAAGTAATCCACTTATAGAAACGAATGCCACCGAGGCAGAACGGATAGATACACTGGTGAGAATATCGGCAACGAACATCGTACGAACAATAACGAATTCTAATTATCTTAATATTACGATCGAGAGCCAAAATTACCTATAATATCTGTATCGAATATTCTGTAAAAATCAGAATTGTCTGTACGTACCCGTTGCACGGCGCGTTCATCTGTGGTTGCAAGAAGAAACGCCGCATGTCGCAATTTCAAAAACTTGGAGTTTACACATTAATCGAGCTGTATAATTTGTGATTTACGTATTTACCAGAAAAATGTAATAAAATGTAATGGAATTGAAGTGATCTTTTATGTCGAGGCATTGACGATGAAAACTTTCCACGGCAATATCTCGAAAGTGAAAGTACGTGACGTCCGGCGTTCTTCCTGACAATCACAGGCATATTCTCGCGAATTTTCTCGGCTGGTTCGTCGACACTCGATCGGGCAACACTTGAAGGGAATCGACGCGAACACTTTTCCGTTTTCACGCGATCCCGTTTTATCTTGCTCGCACGTTACAGTCTACTTCTTCTTTTCCTAGTTGCGAGCGCGAGGAACGCCGGGACAACACACATCTCCGCGGTTTTTCGCGAGCGAGCGCGCGGAACGAGAAGCAGCGAAATCATTATCGAGAGAGGCTAATTAAAGAAACACAATGGGGCAGAGAAACGTCCATTAAGATAATCGCGGTGGCATACAACAACGACCGAGCACTGTGGTACGAGTCAAAGATTGATCGACAATTACGGCCGGAGAACGCGCGACCACCGCTCCGCCGCTTCAAACTGAATGTTTCCAATTGTTTGCACGTGTTCGAGCCACGTTATCGGTTGTTTGTCAGAGCCATGGCTCGTTAGAATAGAGAGAGAGTGTGTGTGTGAGAGAAAGAGAGAGAGAGGGAGGGAGAGAGAGTCGAAGAATGACCGATAATTAGAAATCACGGCCGGCACCCCGTCCGTTCCGCGAACACCGGGAAATACGCGAGACAACACGCTCACCGGGTAAAACTTCTGTTTTTATTCAGTTTCCCCCGGCTACAATTCTATTATCCATTGATTCCATATATCGCCATCTTTTCCAGGGCTCCACGAACCGAAAATTATTTTTTTTTCATCCACCACAATCAATTCTGACGGAATTGAATGAACTGTTTGAGGTCCACAGGAAAGGGGGTAGCGGAAGCAATTTGTAAAAGGTTCAGTGTGCAACATCTGTACTACGAAACGCTAGTCGAAATAACGGAGAACAATCCTACCCGAAATTGTAGGAGGTTCGTGATTTTATAATTTGTCCATTTAAAAATAAACCCCTCGAGAACGAGGAGGGGGATGTAAATTTACAGCAAGTTCAATTTGTGCAAGGGCGAGCTCCCAAATTCTGTATCGCGAAACGCTAGTCGAAATAACCGAGAGCGATCCTTCTCGAAATTACAGGGGTTTCTTGATTTTATAAGTTGTCCATTTAAGAATATACCCCTCGAGAAGGAGGAGGGGGATGTAAATTTACAGCAAGTTCAATTTGTGCAAGGGCGAGCTCCCAAATTCTGTGTCGTGAAATTCTAGTCGAAATAACCGAGAGCATTCGTTCTCGAAATTTCAGGGGGTTCATGGTTTATTTAGGGGGTCGCGCAGCGACACCATGCGCGTGATAAAATGGCGGTCGCTAATCAGCACAAACTCGGTAACAACGCCTCTGGTTACGAAACCTGATGAAATCGAAATTATTATACGTTAAGCCGGTTTACGCTTGAAATGTTTCGCGCTAAACTGTTTGCCTTGTGGTGATAAAGCGCTACTAAAAATTCCTGTACCATTATGTAAAATATTCTTCTTCACATTATTAGATATGTTGGTATCTAATCAATTATTAAACATTTAAGTTCTGTATGAGATACTAAGTACTATATCAATTTCGTGTCCACGAAATTTAACTAATCATTGATAATGGAAATATTCTAGGTCGGAAGAAATGTTTAATTTTCGAGTTTAAAACTCCGAGTGCAAAGGGTTTAACATATTCGATGTTTCAAAGGATTGTCGTATCATAGAAAAACATTATTTCCGAAGATGTTCGATGTTTCAAAGGATTGTCGTTTCATAGAAAAACATTATTTACAAACATATTCATTCGATGTTTCAAAGGGTTGTAATTTCATAGAAAAATATTATTTCCAAACATATCGATGCTTCAAAGGGTTGTAATTTCATAGAAAAACATTATTTCCAAACATATTGGATGTTTCAAAGGGTTGAAATTTTATAGAAAAACATTATTTCCAAACATATTCGATGCTTCAAAGTATTGTCGTATCATA
The DNA here is from genome assembly GCA_028455615.1 of Lasioglossum zephyrum. Lineage (NCBI taxonomy): Eukaryota > Metazoa > Arthropoda > Insecta > Hymenoptera > Halictidae > Lasioglossum > Lasioglossum zephyrum. The sequence goes on from CM052326.1 coordinate 2,893,870, forward strand.
GAAAAACATTATTTCCAAACATATTCGATGTTTCAAAGGGTAGTCTTTTCGTAGTAAAACAATATTACCAAACATGTTCCACATTATTCATGTACAGACATCACTGAACACAGACACGTTCACGAAATGTTCCTCGCAAAAATGTCTTCATAAACAATATCTGTTCCTCGATCAATTAAACGTTAACACCCCCGTCGTGGTGACCAGTGACTATCGCCGTGCGAACATAGAAGTAACAATAGCGCTAAAGTCGAATTTTTCCCACAGAAAAAGGCGTCCATTGTGCGAGGGTCTACGTGACGATAGTCACGGTGTCACTGACTAACAGCGTACCTGTAGAGGCAACCACAGAAGCGATTACACCCTAGGCTTGCGGGGTACTTGTTATCTATGGGGGCCGGTTAGCATTCGGAGGATTTCGGCGTTTGCTCTGTGCGTTCGTGAATCATAAAAGCTTCCGTCGAGGAAGGAAGCGGATTGGAGGTTTGGTGGGAGCCGTGGGGGCTCGTCTGTCCCCTTCCTCCAGGGAATCCCGATGCCGAAGAGTCATCGCGATCATCAGCCGGCAGTCGAAGTAGCAGTCGTTCGTTACCGCGTGCCTGGTATATCTCGGCGCTCTCGAAGCGAGCAGAAGTCGAGTAAACAGAAGTCGCGCGTTACCCTGTTCGACGAAGATAGTGTCCTCTCGTATTAATTTTTAAAGGACCAGGATATATTCGTTGAATTGATGGCGTTGCGGATATCCGGAGGATCCTCTGTCGGGTCCGAAACCCAGAACGAAACAGCTTCTCCTTAGCAGGGTCGCTTTCGTTCACCTGTTCACCAATTGGCTACCGTTCGGGCCTCGTTCGGAGGCTGAGACTATCTTCGGAGGATCGTCTAGGATCAATGACCACTCTCACGAGTCGTGGTAAAAAAGTTCAGCTAGAAGACACACTCGTAAATCACTGTCGCTTGACTCGGAACGATAGCCGATCACTCCGAGGGGTCGTGATCTCTCTCCACCGAGTACAGACGGTCTCGAACGTGCGAGATACGACGCGGTAGCGGGAGCAAGTATCCACGGAGGGCATTGGCAGCGACTAGAGTGGTCCTTCCCGGTGGACGGGGTTGGGATCGTGATCGGTAATCTTGGTCGGTTACGGACCTCGATCGAGCAAAAAATAACGACTTTTGTCGTCCGGAAAGAGAGAAAGAGAGGGAGAGTGATAAGAGGGGCTGTCGTTTTGTAGCATCGGAGGAAGAGAGTCGGCTGATAAGACGAAGTCTCGCGTGGAGACTGTGGGGACCCGGGCTACTTGCGTGACAACGACGAATTGTGTCAGCCTGTTTCCCTCAGTGGTGTTTCGCCGCGGTAGCCGCCACGATGATGATGATGATGATGGTAACCTGGGGTTACTGATCTCGCTTCTCTCTCCTACTCGACAACTCTCTCTCTCTCTCTCTTTCACCGCGACGATTGTGAGCCGTGTGGAAGCTTGCAGGCTTCCTTCCCAACACTGGAAAACTGGTCTCCGCCAGCGGACTCGTGGGGATGTTATGTAAGCCGCGTGTATGCAGTCGAGAAAGAGACGCACATGCACCAGCGATCGTGGTAACACGCGAATTCTTGCTCGCCGTGCGAGAAAAGGAGGAGCTTCTGTTACCGTGTCTCGTTTGACGAGAGCTTGTCGGAGGAGATCCGCAGACTCGGAGAGGATCGGCATCTTTGCTGTCAGTCGCGGAGAGGATCTCGCGTCTGAGATCCCGTTTTCCGAAGCGTCTCTCTCTCTCTTTCTCGCGCACTCTAATTTTTCCCTCTCGATCGAAGATCGATACGGAGCACGGTCATCGTCTGCATAAAGGTCTACGATCGTTTCAGGTGATCGGATTACGTGCGCCGCCGATCGCACTGCTCCTCGAAACCTGGCCGAGGACACCCTGTGCCCGTGGTCCAGCTTCGACGAGCTTATGAGCTATGAAGAGGACGCCAGGCTGAGGACCGAGGACAGAGAAGAGGACGACGACAAAGAGTACGAGGATCGTCCCGGCATGTCTTCGGCCTTGACCAACAGGCTGCAGATCTTCTGGGATCATTTCATACATGCCGAGCCACAGAGCTACGAGGTACACTATTTAACTACACACTCGCCCATTTTCATTTTTCATCGACTAGGGTAACTGCACCGGTGAATGAACATTTAAGAAATTGTTTATGAAAATATTTTTGATTTTAAAAAAATATGCGAATTAGAGGAATTAATTAATATTATTTTTCTTTATTAAACGTTGAATAAAAGATATAAGAAATACCAGTCAATGAACACTACGTTCTAGTAATTGAACAATGATGGTGCAATGAATGAACAAAATTACTAAACAATATTCTCCTATCTATTTAACTCTTTAATCACAAAAAATCCCCTGGAATTAATTTTCTTTGTTTAATTTAAAAATTTATTTACTGGGGCAGTTACCCTACACCGAGCATTTGTTAACCGTTAACGTGGTACGCGGAGCACTGGGCCAAACTGATGAATTGTGTGGCGAGATGAAAGAACTTTGAGCGATGGAAATTAGACAGAGCGACGATTTAGTTTCGATTAACACTAAACCGATTACCATCACCGGTCGAACGGTTGGCTTTAGGTTTTTTATTTCACAATTATCGAAATTGTAAAGATGCTTTCGTGGTAAATGATTAAATAAATATATTTCAGAGCGCAGATATTATAATATGTACCGCGCAAAGTTCGAATAAATTTAATCTTGTTGTTTTTATAAGGCAACATGCGTCGGCTACTTTTAAAGCTTTAAAGAAAAAATCAACGCTCTATCTCATTTCTATCGAGAGTTCTTTTACGTAGAATTCAGCAGTCTGGCCCGCTGCACGGTGGTCGCTCGGATTACGTTCAGATATCTTGGAGTTTATATGTTTAGACTAATACAAGTGGTCCAAAATATTGAAAGAACTTGTTTACAATATAGAACACGACACGTTTAAATTGTTCTAATGTTCAAGAGGTAGGTAGGCGTAGATGTGTAAAATCCAAAGTCTAGTAGAATATAACAATGAAAGTGAGAACGAAATTCACGAAACTGTTCGTCTTCCAAAAAAAACCGCGTTCGTAGAATATCGAACACGACAACAACGCAAAGACGGTCTAACAATAAGCTAAATGTTGGTAGCGATAGGATTTCCAATGATCGTGTTGTAACGAAAGCTTAGACGTGCTTTACATAATAATGTGAAGCGGAATTACTACGTTGGGAGTGAGTTTGACGATTGAAGTAGAAGGATCTATCGAAAGATCCTCATGGTAAGGTAACTGCACCAGTGAATGAACATTTAAGAAATTGTTCAGGAAGATATTTTATTTTTAAAAAAATGTGAATTAATGGAATCTTCTATATGCCAAATGAACACGAATAAAATGAAATTATTATTATTTTTCTTTATTAAACGTTAAATAAAAAATATAAAAAATACCAGTCAATGAACATAACATTCTAGTAATTATAGGTAATAATAATTATTTGCCCAAGAGTCATTATCGGTAGTATGCCGTGCGGCTTAAAATTTGCTGAAATATACAAAAGCGTTCATTTACTGGTGTCCTTTTATTCACTGGTGCAGTTATACCCTAAACTAGTTCTCCTGAAAAGAATCCAAATGGTAGGCACTTTAGAAACAGCATTTGAAAGAGTGAACGACTTGTAACAGATAGGTTGATGATAGAAATTCTTCTGTTTCTAGATATTTCCCTCGGGCGGCGATTTTCCTTCTCGCTAGGAAGGATCCTCGGCCGGCTTCAAGTAGCATTGCCTTTACCTTGGCGGTCCTTTCTCCTCGAGAAGGAAGGACTTCCAGTCGATTCTCGTTCCCGATTCGATTCTATTCGCGGTATCTTTGACTGGGTCCGGTCTGTCGCGACGTTTCGTAATCGCGATCAATCATTATTCCGCCTCCCCCGCGATTTAAACGACGCTGTTTAGCCTCGCTTGACGTCACGTCGGGATGACATACAAGTTGCACACGGTTGTTAGCGTCGCCGATACTTGCCAGGTAGCGGATACACACGGCGAGTGATCTCTCTGTCTCGTGTAACGTAAACAGTATCGATTTCTCCGTGCGTGGTCGTTCCTAGAAAACACCGGCGCACAATGGACCAGCATTGATAAAACCTGGACAATGGAGACGGCGGATTTTATGCATGCTGTGTCAGAGATTAGTAGGTGGAGATTGATGCAGTGCAAACATTCGGATAATTTCAAGTGAAATATTATACGACTTCTGTAACGCACCGTAGCCGCACAATCAGCACGTATGCGCACAGTCCTTAACAGAGCTGAGCATAATCTACGATCAACAAGGCTCCCGCGATTGTTTCCCCTGTGAATCATGAGTTTGCACGGGCGCACCGTGGGACATTCGACCGAAAAGTCGGAAAAAGTCGATATTATTATGATTATTTATTATAGGCGGGCAGAAGCCCTTTTCACATAAGTATTTACAAAGAAAAGGAAAAAAGAGAAAGATGCAAGACTACTTATCTAATAAGAAAGAAGGTACATGCGTACAAAGACAAAGAAACAAAAACAAAATAATACTGGTACAATCGATAGGTATTATCATATAATCTTGCATTTTAAAATTTTGCAAAGATTCAATGAAAAAATCAATACTGTTATAAATAGGGGCTGATTTTGCAATAATCAATAATAAACAATAATCAACAATAATGATTGTTCATTAGCGATTATCAAGTATTTATGAATGTTCGTATACGGAGCACTTTCGCACAGATTTCGTTTCATTGTTATCTAAATTAGTATTATTATGAATATTTCAACATAATCAATAATTCTCTAAGCTCGATTACGAAACTGCACGACGACCGATCATGCCCGATATTTTCGCTCGTGAGGGGTTCAGATCGATAACGATCAACGACATCGCTCAACCCTGATCTGCCTGATTTTTCGCACGTACATCCAGCACGTGGATACTGAAATGATCTCAACTGTCCCTAATCGCAACGGTGATTATCGAGACCGTGCTAATCCCTGTCCAACGATTTACTGATTGCGAATTAATAATAGGGGTTTCGCTTTTGATGACGCCGAAAATCTGTAGCATTAGAGAAGCCAAAACTTCCGGGTACCCGAGTATCACGAATTTGCAGGTCCGGGAGAAATACTAGGGGTGGGCGGCTATCCGCAAATTCATTACTAGACTCCAGTTTTCTATGCACAATAAAGAAATGTGTGCATCAATTGCAAAGCTTAAAGATTTTTAATCTGTTCACTGTTTTAAATTGCATGGACTCGTTTTCGTTATAAATGCATAAAATCCGGTTTCTCTGCGTTACTATAAAACTATCACAAATATTTCTAAGAATAGTGCTGTACCAAATGGCAGCTTAGAAATCTGTAAAACGGCTTGTTGTTTTCGTCACGTTGTTTCATCATGCGTCTCTCCGATATCTCTGTTTTGTTCGGGACCGGCGAATTTCGGGGCTCGTCGTAAAAACGCGGCGAATTATTTATACACATTGCGATTGCGGTAATTAGCAGGCCGTTGACGTTATCGATTCGACGATAAAACCGTCTTCCGAGAGACGTTCGATTCGCGACGAATGACGCACGAGTAATTAATTGGTGTGTATCTACTCTGTTTCAGAAATCATCCTGGCTAGATGTGTTCCTCGCCGAGCTGCTCGCTCAAGTCAAAGAAGGCCGTGACGTGAAAGATGCCCTATCGTTTTGGTAAGATCGCGTGATCTACGAACCGATATCGCGAGTCCGATAACCACCGCACGCGTTCGATTCTTTCGGGAGATCTTGGCGCCCACTGAAAATCCATCTTTCTCTTCTGTTCAACCTGGAATCGAACTGGAAATCCCTCGTGCACACCGTTTTCTTTCGCGAGCGACAAACCGGAGAAAACGGGCTGGGCGTTTTTGCGATTCTGTCACGACGATCACTGACCGCAGAAAATCCGATCCCGATACGCGATCTTCTAGCGTTCGATCGTTGGCTCTAGCTGTGGTCACTTTCTCACACGTGCACTCCGCGGCTGCACAGATTATTTTTCCGAACGAATTGTTTCTTGCGGTAGAATACCAGTGTTCACTGGTCCTTAGCTGTAGGCTCGCTACAGACTCGAATATAAATTGCATAATTTTAACGCTAAACCGACAGCAAAACCGATAGAAATGTTTACAAAAATACACAAAGTTCTACTTATTTTGATTTTCTATACGGTTGGACAAAAAGATTTACTGAATCAATTTGCATGTAAGCAACTACGTAATATCAATAATTGTAAAAAGAAAAGTAGAATTAGTGTTAAATGCACGTCACGTAGTTGCTCTAGCCGGAACGTTAGATAGAGCCGAATAGCCTGACCGCGATAGTCTGTATCGAGCCTTGGTCTCCTAAACTGTGACACATAGATATTGAATCCAGCAAACAGTTTCCTACCTTAGGAATTTACCTTACTAACTTCTCGAATGTTCCCCATATCTTTTATCGTGACAATTCGTCTATCAAACTTCTACATATAAGTTCTATTTAAGATATACTATATAATTAGTACTACCTATCGAATCATAACTTCCATCGAAGGAAACTAAAGCATTAGAATGGCCTGCTGACGTTCTTTCTACCAAACAATATCTCGAAATCTCGAGTGAAGCGTTCGGATAAAGGAGTTCTTACAGGTGAAATATGATTAGGTAGATGTGTCACGCGCGTTTCAGGGCTGCGTTGTGTACGATAAGCTAAATATAACTTCCAGATTTCCTATGTATACCGATACCACAGCGTAAATTACTAAATCTCGAAACTTCAACTGTTCAACTGTTTGTCGAATCTGAAATGGTCGTAACGGTGTCACAGTTTAGGGGCTCGTTGTGTAAACCTAAGCGGAGTAGAACGAAAGGACCTCGGTGCACCTTGTATCCGAATGTATTCCGGCGCAGTAGTCTTACGTTGTGACGCGGGTAGAATCGACTTTCGTCACTCGCGATCCCACGTAGAAAACTTCCTCCGAAGATATCGCGTGTTTCACTGAAAACAAGATTGCGTACCGACGCGCGCGGGAGGGTGTGTTCGGACAATAAGCTTATCTGGTCAAACGCGATAACGGCCAGCTTTTTCTCATCGGATAAGATCGGTCTGTATAAAAGACGTAGACCATGGAAATAACCATTCTAGCTCGGTCGGCGGAGGTGGAGTGTCGACTCTGATTGCCTGCGAATTGCTGTCGGACGTGTACGAGCTTTGCGCGAAGAGGATCGACGAGAACGACCTGGTCAGCTTGAGGAGGTACCTTTCGCAGGATCGTGGTTGGCGTTGTCTCGCGATACTACACTTGCTGGGAGTCCGAGGTCTTTCCTGCGGCAGGGAGCTGGTGGCTTTGCTGGTCGCCCTGTACCCGGTCTCTCTCGAAGAGGACACCAAGAACTCGAAGAACGCGAAGAACACGAGCGACGCCGCGTCGAACCCCTATGTAAAGTTCCACTGCAACGACGACACCGTCGATACCGTCGAGATAGTGCCCCACGCGAAGCGCAAGCCGAGCAGGTGCGTCAGCGACTGATTATTTTCAAGAGAGAGAGAGATAGAAGTCGAAGACAGACGCTATCTCACTTTCAATGGCCTCTTAATATTTTTATAACAATATTCACCATTTGTCGATTCTTTCAAACATATTTTCAAAGGTACTTCTTGAAAACAGGCTAATCTTCCTGTTGCACCTAACGCAGTAGCTGTTCATTTAAATTAATTCGATAGAAATTGAGTAATTCAATGACGATTTCGATACTTCGGGTCGAGATAGTGCTGTAGGAAGCTTAAAATTTGTTGGACGAAAAGCCCGAATGAAATTACTCAATTATATTAATCAGAATCTTAGACTGCGGATCTTTATGGAAAATAAAAATTGTCTCGATCGATTGCAAAGCACAGGAAATTCTCCATTGAATTTTATTTCTTCAATTTTGCTGTAAATGCATAAAGATCCGCAGTCTGTTCATCTAGTTGAATGGCGATGTTGAATTATTACTTAACAATAACGATACAATCTAATATGAAGATGAACAGGTGTATTGAAATGTTGAAACAATCTAAAACAAACTGTCCAACAGGTGCGTCCGGAACGGAGTCTCCCACGAGGGCAATGCGTCGTCGAGGAGGAGAGCCGGCCGCAGACAGAGCGTGGGCGGCAAGGTGCCGCTGCACCCAAAGCAAAAATCGGTCGGGATGTTCGAGACACGGAAGAACACGCCGGAGACCGCGAGCAGCGAGTCCGAGTTGCTGACAGACGGTATCGATCAGGCGCGTTCGCTGACCCTGAAGATCCGGTTGAACCCGATGGACTTCGAGTACTTCACGTCGGTGGTGCGCAGCGACGAGGAGCAGAAATGGCAAGCGGCATTGTACGAGCTGCCGACCCGGCCGGCGAAGAAGACGCCGCGGGATTACACGGACGAGAGGATCAAGAGCGTGTTGGACGCGAGGATCAGCAACTTCCAGACGAGCTTGCTGATCATCCAGTTGCTGCAGGGGTTGAGGGACTACGACACACCAGCGGAGCAGACACCGGCGGTACAGGTGTTGAAATTCGCGTTGGACACATTATGGTCGCTTCAGTTCGGGATCGACGGCACCGGGTTAACCGGGACCGAATGTGCCACGCTGAAAGCGGCTGCTGCTCGATTGATGCTGACGGCGTTGGAACGGGTGCTGAGAGCCAACGAGCCGACCACCACCGTCATCCACAATGGGCTACTGCCGATGACGCTCAGATTGTTAGAGGACGCTTGCGGTAAACCGGTGAACGTGTTGTCGCCGGAAGAGGGTTCGCTGCTACAAGAATTCATCTTCGCCACCATCTACGGGATCGTCACGTTCCTGTACTGCCTGCTGCACCAGCAGGGTGCCGCAACCGCCGCGGAGAAGCTCTCCGACTTCCTCGAGCTGTTCCAGCTGTTCACGGAGAGCCAGGACGGCAAGCTCGTCGAGAGAACGATCCTGGCGATCGTCGAGCTGCCGAGCATCGACGCGGCCAAGTCGATCGCCCGCGCCAGGAAGGTCATCGACATGATAGGCGCGTTGACCAGCGGCCTGAAGTCCGTCAGACGCGACATATCGCACGCGGCCAGTTGCAACAGGGCCAAGCACAAATCATGCGCGAACAACAACTTGACGAGTCACCACCACACCGACGTGTTCGGAGGTCCGTACGCCGAGACCGTGATCGTTGGCACCGTCGCGAAACAGGCTTGCTGTATATCCTCTCTGTTCATGACGCTGACGAATCTCCTCAAGGACTCGCACCCGTTCGCCAGCGAGCTGCAGGTCCGGATGATCAAGGTGTGCACCGCGGCAGGCACTTGTTGTTGTTTTCCATCGAGAACACTCTTGTCCAGCGTCGCCTCTCTGCTCAAGAGACACGATCCAGCCACCTACGCACCCGCGGTCGCGCTTCTCGAGCGCACCTTCTTCAAGGAGCTGGCTGCTTACTCGGAATCCGACCTCTGCTCCACATGCGACAGGCCGAACACCTATTCCTGGGACTTCCTGCAGGTACGCGGAGATTTTTGCCCTTTTTCAATTTAGACAAATGCGCCCTGAGTTTACATCAGATAGCTTGATAGAAATTTGTGTAACCCAGGTGTACGGGGACCTATTGACCCCGGACGAGCCGAGGCTCTGCTACGTGGTGATGGCCCACCTTCTCAAGATCGGGCCTGGCACCAGGTTCCACGTGAGACGGGAACTATTGAGGACGGTATTCCACCCAACGTTCCTCAGGGCGAAGCGTTGCTACGCTGCCGACAGGAGCAACACCACCGCCAAGTTTCTCGTGCAGTCTTGCCTCTCCGCCATCTCCTGTCTGATCGTGAACACGCAGATCTGCGAGTGGTTCACGGAAGCGAACGGATTGGAGGAGGCGTTGACATTGCTGCCGGACACCACGTTCACCAGGAGCGTGTACGCGCTCCTCGAGGTCACCGTGATCATCGAGATCTGGCGGACAACAAGATCGTCCGGAGCAGCCTCGAGTCTCGAGACTTCTTCGTCGGGGAGGTCCGCGTTGAAATCGCTGCTCGAATCCCTCGTGGCAGAGACGACGGAGCTGCTGCGAGCTCTGGAGGCTATGGATCGTCATCAGAGTCCCGGAGCAGATCGAGAAGAAACGACGAATACGGGAGACCATGCTGCGGAACAGAAACTGGAAACAACGGAAGCACAAGATCGTCCCGAGGTCAAGAACGATAATGCGGATCCGTACAGGAAACTGAATCTATACCAGGCTAGCGCTGTGTGGAGAGCCGCAGCCGGAGTGACGTTGAACAGCCCGAAATTCCGCGCGGAATTGTCCTCGCATCCCCTATCAGAGATGTCTCTGCGGCTGTTCAGAACGTTGGCCGTGCGCATCGCCACGGACAGTATTACAGGTGCGTCTATTCTGGAACAGCGACGATCCGCATCGGTATCTGGATTACTAACACGCTTTTCTCTCGACCCCGCTTTCAGATACGAACAAATCAGCGCACAGACTCTTCGAGGCTTTGCTCACGTGCTGCCTGACATCCCCGTTGTGTAAGTAACAGCTTCGGTTTTATATAACGACAACGTGAATCACAATGCTAGGCGTGCGTACGTACGCAGCAGCTGCGGATTATAATCCCCAATAAGCTTCGCTCGAAAACAGTTTCTGGAACACTTGACGACTCCGTCGATTCGAGATATCCTCTTCTTCTCGTAGAAAATCGCCGGTGTAATTTATTCGTCAGCATTTGTTTCGCGGTAACGAGAAGTGAGCGTGTATTGTTCGTCGGCGCAGGTGGCTGCGACGTGGTCATGGAGCTGGGGACAGCGCTTACCGAGATAGGCGTTCAGTTGCGTCGCGGACTGGCCGTGATCGTCGAGGCCCTCCTCAAAGTCTCGTTGCTGAAGCCCGCCCAGGAGGAAACGATACCGCAGTACACTCGACCCAGAGTGCGTTGCTTTGTATACATATATCTGTGGTTGTTAGCAAGGACGCCGCGTGTCGCGTACTTTCATTTTCGAGACGTTGCCGTTTGAAGTTTCGATTAGCAATTCTTTGACATAGGACACGGGTTAAATTGCATTATTTTCTGAACCGTCCTAATTTATTTTCATCACTTTTTTCTGGTGAATGCATAAACAAATCTAAACGTAAGTAAATCTGTCTGAAAAAAAATTTTCTGAAATGGCGACATGCGGCGTTCTTCCTGGCAAACCACAGAATGATCGTTAAGATAATCGAGCCGGCGCGCTTGATCAACCGATTCGAAACGATAGAGAGAACTGACGCGAATTTGATTGCAAATCAGCTAGAACTATGGAAACTTTGTGTAGGCTCTATCTGAGCGATCGCTGACGTTCGAGATCACGATAAACTGAATAAATAAGGTATGTCGCTGGTGATCTTTAACGTCAGCGATCGGCCAGATAGAAAAAACGTTTTGCTCTTCGAGCTTAAGTTTCTTGCTAGTGTACCCTCAACTTTAGAATCGTCTACCGGTTGAAATGCGTTGATCAGCGTGAGGCCCCGAGTCTCTCAACTCGACTAATCTTGCTACCCGCTGTAGTTGCTGACGATGACGTTGGACGCAATGCCAGATTGCGTCGCGGACGACAGTAGCACGGGGGAGTATGTGACCGCGGATGACGGGTACGAAGCGGACGTCGAAGTACCTGGCAGGAGTCCTCGGTCCAACACAGTGAAAAGAAACAACTCCCTGGGACCGGTGGTCGAAGCCAGAGGGAACGCGAACGCTCACCCGGCTCTGTGCTCGCTGGCGGTCGACTTGTTGATCCACTTCAGCGAACAGTAAGTTCTTCAGGCATCGAAAGAGACCACGTTAGAATTTCCTCCATTGATGTCCTTGTAAATTCCGCAGAGGCTTGGACGCCGAAAGAGCAGCCATCGTGACCGGAGGATTGAGGAAGGTCGCGGCCACTTGCAGAGAGAGTGCCTCCAGTTGCGCAGCCCTAGCCGGTTCGGGAGTGATCACAAAGCTGCTGAATGGTTTCCGGGATATATTCGCCAACAGAGATGCTCGATATCAAGGTAGTACATGTACAGGGTGTTATATGTTTAAATTAAATGTCAAATTTTTTTATTGTATTGTATTCTACGCATCATGAGGATAAAAAGTGTCAAAGGAATTATGGGTTCCTTTTTAGGAACTATGGGAACACTTTATCCTCATGATGCGTAGAATATAATACAATTAAAAAAAAGTTTGACCTTGAAAATCAAGACCCGTTGATGTAGGTGTCTCTATTGTTGAAATTGCTTAACGTGTTTCAGACTTGCAACACGCGGTACTCGAGGTGTTCACATTGTTGGCGACGCAAACAATTTCGCAGTCGGAGCTGGTGGCGTACTTGTCTCTGTTCAAAGTCGACGTGCCACCTCTGTTGTCGCTGCTCGAATCGCTTTTCCACTTGGTGGTGGCTGCCCGTCCGCAGCCGAACTTTATCCTCTCGTTCCCCGTACTAGTCGAGACGAAGGAATCGCCGAAGACTCAGTCGGAGGAATACAAGAACATGGAGAAAGCGGAGAATCTCGTGAGGAACTTCCGGGAGGGACACCTCGCTTCCGGCGTCTGCAGCCCGTGGTCCGTTCACGCGTCCTGTTTGCCGATCGGTCCTGAACTATCCTGGCCAGTTTGGTTGCACGGCTGCTCGGCCTCCATGTGGCTGAGGGTAGAGAGAGGATCGGTCGCGTCCACGAAAGGGACGGTGATCAGCGTGTCCCCTTTGCTCGACTCGGACAACGACAGCTTATCCGACTGGGGCGTCTTGTCCGACAACTGGAGCCGCGAAGGTTGGTCCACTGCTCGTTCATTCGCGACGATCGTACAACGGATAACACATGAATATGCTAGAATAGTAGACTGCGGATCTTTGTACATACCTTGAAAATAATAATAATGAAAATAATATTAAAATATTCTAGAATTATCGAAATGCTATTTCTGTTTACCAAAGTCAATGCAGAACATTTTTATTTCGCGTAAAGATCCGCAGTCTACTCATCGCTGTACTAGAAGATACTAGAACTAGAACCATACTGGACTATGATAAAATGTCGGCGCACAGTGGGACAATATTCACATCTCTGTTAATTATACATGATTAATTACAAACAGAACGGTTAGCTTCAAGCTCGATTTGCTCGTTGTACGGCTGACATATAAGTGCGATGTTTTTCTATTTAACGCATGCTCCTCGAATTATCTTGGAAAAACCAATCGTCTGATATTTTCTCCGGTACGTCAGTCGTAGCAGGTTCGACGTCACCGCCCACCCCGACGTCGATCATACACCTAATGTCGGTCTCCGCATTCGAGTCTTTGGTTCTGGAAACCTGGCTGGATCTTCGATCAGGTAATAGTAATATAACAAATTTTAATATAAAAAATTCTGTTGTTCTTACCGTTTCTATTCTTCCAGATAAACTGATCTTACGGTTAACGCGGCCGGACGACAAGACGAATCGAACGGTCTCCGAAACGTCCATAACCGGTATGCTTCCTTCTGGCCGATGGCACCATTTAGCACTGAATTTTAAGGACACTGTTTTGAACAAACGTAGTGCGGTGGTGGAAGTGAGCCTTTGGGTGGACGGCTGGAACGAAGTCAGCGCCCATTTGCCGTTCGATGGTCTGCTAGTCAGAAAACCGGGAACCACGTGCGTCCTGTTGGGCCAGATCGGCTCGAGCAGTATCGGCGCCTGGTATCTCGGCAACTTGATGGTCTTCAGGTACCGTATCATTCTACAGAACTTGATTCACCATTTCTACAAATATTATTCAATTAACTATTTGCGGGCGCGCAGGTGTCCGGTGTTTACGAAAGAGAAGGCCTTGTACCTGGCGAGTCTCGGACCAAATTACACGAACCTCGCCGAGTGTATATTGAACACGGAGAAGCCTGATTTTGCGCCGTTGATCGCGTCCGGAGCGTTGGACGGGGTGCGAGAGATCCGATTCGGTAAGCTAAACCAGGCCTCGGAATTAAGGGGATAGTCTCGTTTCTAAACTTTTATTTTTTCAAGGTTAAAAACATTCGTACCATAATCTCCCTATTTTTCCCATATTCTTCAAAGATACAGCTTTCATTTAAAAAAAATTCATCGCTCTACTTCATTTCTATCGAAAGTTATTTCTTTTTGAATCGAGAGAAGTTAGCTTTTCTCACTGTGGGGCGTAGTCTTCGAAAATCGGCCGCCCTGAGCCAGTAATTCCGAGGCCTGAGATAAACGATCCCCTGGAAATGATATCAGAGTTCATTGACCGAATCCTCGTCTTGTTCCAGAGGGTGGTAAGTTCGACGCGAGCCGCAGAAAATCCTACGGCGGCACGTATCTAAGACACGCAGTGGAGACCAAGGTGTCCGACACAAAGATCGACTGGGACACGGTGATGGACGCCACGAACTCTCAGCTGGGCGAGCTGCAGAACAACTTGTTACTCAGCTACGAGGCGCAGAAACCGAACATCGTGCACCTGTATCCTCAAGCGATTGGGAACCCTGCGGGTAGGTGTCCGCGTCGGCGATTTGTTGCGCGGCGCATGGTCAGCCTCGAGGCAATCTTGTTAGTCTTAGGCGTATAAAAATATCGTGTACTCGTTTCTAGCAGTGGTAAGAAATCTGTTTCCGGGTCAACCAGGTTTCAGGGTTGTCTCCGCGCCAGAGCACAGGGTGTCGCAACAACCGCCGTTGTCTGTCGCGCCGATCCTCTCCGTACGGTTGGAATGCCAACAGTACAGGGGACTGATACCAGCGGCAACTTTAGTAGGCGGCGTGCCTATATTCCTATACCTGTTCGCCAGAGTAAGTGCTAAACCGCTACAGCCTTAACATTAGACACATTACATACGTATTACATAGTACATTTTGTAAATCGTTGAATATTATGATCTTCATTAGGTGGTCGAGCTGAACTCAACGGAGGAGGAGCAAGCGCTGGCTCTCTCGATAGTGCTGCACTTGATACGAAGCGATTCCGAGCTGTTGAATCAGTATCGCTCGGAAGGCGGGACATCGTTGATTCTACGGGTTCTAGAATCGCCACGATGCCACGCGGGTAAACAGATTCTGAAAGCGATCTTGGACGCAGCTTGCGACAGCTCGCTGCTGATCAGAGACGTCGGCAGCGGTAATCATGTGGTCTCGCCGAACTGCGAGGCCGTGATCACCGATCCCGAGCTGATCAAAGGCGCCCTCACCGCCTGGAGAACGTGGGCGAGGAACGACGCGTTGAATCTCCTGCTGCAAGGATTGCTGCTCCTCCTGAGGGACCAGCACTCGCAGCGCGAGTTCAACGCGTCGCAGTTGAACAGGGTCAAGATCGTCGACACGATTCTCACGCTGTGCAAGGTAAGCATCGACGCACAGTGGGTGTACAAAGTATTCAACAAAAGCTCTGGTTTTTTTAGACGTTAAAAGAATTAGTTTACTAGCTACTTATATTTATTGTCTGTAGCCACCACTGTGTTCCGTGAAATGTAAGGATTTGCTTATTGCAGGAACATTTCTTATACGAGGAACTGGGCGCCGTGATCGACTCGACGACGGGAACAGCGGTCGTAGAGCTGATCAGAGCGCTGATGGGAGCCCCGCCGGAGGTCGCCTACCTGGTAGCCATCACCGACTTTCTGGTTCTCGTCCATGAAGCCTCGGCGACCTACATCACTCACTCGAGGCACAACATGTACTTTCTGCTGCCGTCGCTCGGCGAGAAGAAGATCGTGAAGATCCCGAATATGGTGACCACCAGTTCCTCGGAGGAGTCGATCGGAACCACCCTGGAGAACAGCAAGTTGAACAAAGGCTTGGCGAACGCGCAGATACAGAAAAACAAAATGCCGAAGAGGAAGGAACGTCGCAATGGACCAACCCAGGACACCAGCGCTGGAGAGGACTCCGGCATCGCTGCCAGCGACGGCTCCAATCACCACAGCAACGTGAGCACTGTCAGAATTATTCAATAAACTTCTTTGTTTATTCGGTACGGTTAGTGTTAACGAGAGCTTCTCTCGCACAGGAAAAACAGATCACATGGACGAACGAGAAGAGAGCTTGCCAAGGTCTGGTTTGCGAAGGTCTCCTATTGCTGCTTCGGGATGCGGTTCGACTTCTACCCGACAGCCAAGTACGCTCGTTGCTGAAGCACGTTCTAAGAGCAGAGCTGTTGCTAGTGCTAGCGAACAACCCTGACGCCAGAGTTCGTACGGCACTGATCAAGGTACCTCTCCCTCACTTTCACTCATCGCATCTCTGTCTGTTCGAAGTATGACAACGATCTGTCTGCAGGTGGTACGAGCCTACTTCCAACGCGGTGGCGACGAAGAGAACAACAAGTTCTTCAAGCAGAAGTATGCCATGCACCTGGCTAACCAGATATCATTATACCCCAGCAGCGAGCCGTTGTTCGTGGCTCTGAAGAATCTAGCGTTGAGAGGGCCGACGGAAGTGGCGTTGCCATCATTGATGGCAATCGTCGCGAAAGCGGCCGTCGGCGAGCCGAACATGGCCAGACCAGTGGTGTCGTTCATCACCGACTTGATCGCGAGGGTGAGTCAATAGAAAAAGTCTCCGACTATGTCCGAGGGTAACAATTGTTACAAATGTTTAACAATTGTTTATCTATCAATTCGTTTTTACTTTGATGGATCAAGTGGCTCTACGCATCTTTTTCGCCAATTAATCGCCAGTCTATTGTTACTATTTTTTTACATTCTTCGGTGATGAATAAATTTCAACGGATGTTTGATTTAATTATTCGCTCGCATAATATATTTAATAAAATAGATATCGCTATGATTCTTAATTTATTCGATAAAGTTCTAAATTAAAGAATACCATGTAATCCACTGCGAAATATATCTTATAGGTTTTCCTTAATTCGATCGTTCGGAATGTGGTATAATATGCGATACTTCAATATTAATTATTAATTATGATATTTGATATTACTGTGAGCCCGTGCACTATTAGCAAAGTAAATACAAAAATAAATTCAGAGATTATATGATTGATTTCATTAATTACTGTTCATGGCAGAACCACCGGACGTGACACGATAAAATAACCAATTATTGTCAATGTTTCAGATGAACGTTTTGAGAAAGCTGCTGGAGCAGGGGCTGATCGAGTCGCTGGTGCAGGCGTTAGTCGCCGGTGCACACAAAAGCGGATCAGCAGCCCTGTACCGCGACATCCACGTGCTGTTGGTTGCTATCGCGTCGAAGCTGTTGAAGTCTCCGGGCAGCCATCAGATGCAGGCCGTACTGGATCTCCATTTGATCCTGAATCACGTGGAGTTGAAGGAGAAGAATTGCGCGAAGAATAAGAGTTCGGTGGTAAGGGACGCGCAAGTCGCCCTGTTCGACGGCGAGTTGGACATCTTGTTGGCGAAAGTTTCGAGCCAGTCGGGCTTCCGGCTGCGTAGCACCGCCTCGTACCTAGCCTCTGCGTCGCACATCGCTTTGGTATTCACGACGTCTAGCGACCAGAGCGACCACGGTTCCAGATCGTCGAGCTTCACGAGCTTGCACGGTCAATCGCCGATGGGTTCGTCGCGCGAGCCTGGCCAGGGGGAGCTTCTCGATAGATTTCGGGTGGTTTTGACGCGAGCGGTCGAGTTCGTGACGGTGGCAGACGAATCGCCGTCCGCTAACGAGCTGCAGTTAACCAAGAGGCTGTTCTCGATCTTACTGCACGGTCTGTGTAACCCGCTCGAGAAGAGGAACCACTGGAGCAATGGTTGGTCAACGCTGAGGAAGTACACGGCGAAGATAATGGTGTGGCTGCTAGCGCCTCATCAGAGCAACAATACAAGGATATTCGTAGTGAGGTCGATATTGGATGAGGCGATGGCTCAGGATATCCTGACCTCTCTGCTGCTGGTGCATCCGCAGGTGGAGCAGAAGTTCACCGTGTTCTTCTGGGACCTGTTGCAAAGGCGGAACGAGATGCCCAGCGCGGACGCGACGATCTGCACCGACTTCTGGGAGGTGTTGTATCTGTGGGACCTGGCGAAAGGTATGGAAGAGGCCAGCCCTGGGGTATGGAACGAGGAGCTGGCGTTGCTAAGACGCGAGCTAATGAGAGACCGGGATATTTGGATCGATAATAATCTTCCAGCGATACAGAGGATCGGGAACAGGTTCGACGCGATCGCGAAACAGCTGACGGAGAGCGCGATGACCATCACGCGGACGGTCGTCGAGGAGCAGAACCTCGAACGGAAAGTATTAATGGAAAGACTGAAGCACTCGAGGGCGATGGAGGCGCAGGCGGTGGCCAAGTGGAGAGACCTGGCCAGACGTTTGACGCACGAGAGAGCCGCCTGGCACTTCGAGAAGAGTTACCCGAGAAGCTGGGAGCTAGACCCCACCGAAGGACCGGCCAGAGTCCGGATACGTTTGCAACGGTGTCATCTGAACATCGACAAGAAGTTCTTCATGGCCGATCACCAGGAGAAACTGGAAGCGGCGAAGATCGAAGCGCCGTTGTCCTATCTGTTCATGTCCGACCGTCAAGACGCGAAAGCCTCGGCGCTGATCGAGCGGTTGCACACCAGCGAGAGGATACGGAAGATGTCCCAGGCGAAGGTGGTCACACCGAGTGCCGAGCTTGCCGGCGAAGTCCTGATCGGCGAGACTTGCCTCTACTTCGTACCTGACAACCCCGACGTACCTTTAACCACCGACATAGCTCTGGGCGGTCTAGACCTGGCTATGGTTGGCGGAACAGCCTGGCGTCTCGAGGACATCCGGGAGCTGCACCGGAGACGGTACCAACTGCAGGAGAGGGCGATCGAAATATTCCTGATCACTGGTAGGACATATCTGCTGGCGTTCAACTCGTCGAAGCAGCGGGATGAGTTCGCGACCGAGTTGAATAATTGTAATCTACCGAGGCGTGTACCCGGCGATGACCTCAGCGAAGCGATCACGCTCTGGCGAAGTGGAGCGTTGACTAACTGGGAGTACATCACATGCCTGAACAAGCTCGCCGGGAGATCGTACAACGACCTGATGCAGTACCCGGTGTTCCCGTTCGTGCTGGCTGATTACACCAGCGAAAAGATCGACCTGAACAACCCGAAGATCTATCGGAACTTCAGCCGGCCGATGGCTGTGCAGGATAAGAAGAACGAGCAGCATTACATCAACAACTACAACTATATGAAGCAGGCGTTGTCCGAGGGTCTGAATCTGATCGCGTTGAACCAGGAGCCGTTCCACTACGGGTCGCATTACAGCAACTCCGGAACGGTGCTGCATTTTCTGGTCAGACTACCACCTTTCACCAGCATGTTCCTCTGCTATCAAGACAACAACTTCGACATGCCCGATCGGACGTTCCACGCGCTGGCTACTACTTGGAGACTGACCAGCTGCGACTCCAACACCGACGTCAAGGAACTGATACCAGAGTTTTTCTATCTGCCGGAGTTCCTCTTGAACTACGAGGGATTCAACTTCGGTGTTCGACAGAACGGCAACAGAGTGGGCGACGTTGAACTGCCGAAATGGTGTGGCGATGACGCGAGGCTCTTCGTTCTTGCTCACAGGGCAGCGTTGGAGACGGACCTCGTCAGAGCGGTGTTACCGTATTGGATCGACCTGGTATTCGGATTCAGGCAAACCGGAAAACCAGCCGTCGAGGCGATCAATGTCTTCCATCCAGCGGTAAGTCTTGCGATCAAGTCGAATTAGAGGCATCAA
This sequence comes from Lasioglossum zephyrum, assembly GCA_028455615.1. Taxonomy (NCBI): domain Eukaryota; kingdom Metazoa; phylum Arthropoda; class Insecta; order Hymenoptera; family Halictidae; genus Lasioglossum; species Lasioglossum zephyrum. The sequence continues at coordinate 2,913,639 of CM052326.1, forward strand.
GGCTCATGGATCGCAATCTTTCTTTCAGACCTACTACGGATTCAACGTCGAGCAAATTGCGGACCCCTTGGTGCGCCAAGCGTGGGAGACCATGGTGCGAACTTACGGTCAAACACCGGCGCAATTGTTCACGACCGCTCACTTGCTGCCGCTACAGAACATCAGCTCCACTATTCTACACACCTCGTTGCCCCAAGTGATCGAGGGTGTCGACGGTGAGCTCTTTTCTCCACAAATTCTCATGACTAATCCGTCTAATAATAATTGGAAGAACATGTAAAGAGATATGCAGAGCCTCGTTTATTTATTAAATACTAGCTTTTCTAAAAACGAGAGTGCACTCCCTAAATTGTTCTTGTGAAATTCTTGCAGGCATCAAATGGGGAAACTATGTGGGCGCGCCCGGAAACGAACCGGTCCTTTGCTGGAAGCACAAGCACAGAGCTCCGTTAGCGAGTTTGGTTCCTCTAATGACGGGAGACGTCTTCGGTCTTCCCAGTTACACCACCCTTCTGCTCGGTTACACGAAAGAGAAAAGTATACTTTGTTCAATCCAGATTTTCCTCAACGCAAGGGGTTAGAGACGATTAGTAATTTCCAATTTCGTTCCAGATGCAAGTATGTTGAGCGGTACCTCTGTATTAGGAGCTGCTCTGGTGTCCTGGAGCGGCACAGACGGGATCGCAAGACTCAAATGCAAGAAGGAACAACCGCCAAGACCGTTGATTAAATCTTCGGGTCTCGACCCGGTGAGCAATTTACGCAGTTGAACATGATTAGACAGCGGATCATTATACAGGGTGTCCCGAAATTCCTTCAGCATCCGGAAATGGGAGGATGCTGAGATCATTTCAAGCAAGATTTTCCTTCACGAAAATGTCATCTGAGG
>CM052326.1:2914627-3025812 GCA_028455615.1 Lasioglossum zephyrum
AGGGGCCCTGCAGGCTGGGCTCCGCGGCAGATGGTGCTGACTGGGTTGTCTTTTACTCTTCTTCCGCTATTTGCTTTTGTCACTTGGAGGTTATTACTCCATTGCACTTTGTCAACAGACATATCATAAAATCCTTTTGGACTTCTTCCTATATACATTTTTCTTTTTTTTCCTAATTTTTAATATTTTTAATTAAATTTTTTAATTCAGTAGATTTTTTTCAATTGGTCGCGCGTTTCGTGTGCGTAGGACTTGAGGCTGCGTCGCGTTCATTGTGAACCGGCCATGTTGGCATGAGTCGGTTGCCGCGCAATCGCGCGAGATGGCGGCATCGTTGCGCCGTAGGACGACGAATTTGAACGCACAAGCGCAGTGACCGGCGTACTCGAGTGAAGTGTTGTTGCAAGTGCTTGGGATCCGTATTCCGACGCAATTCCTGAGGATATATCGCCGTTAACGGTAAGTGAAACCCACGCCATCATTTCCGCCGTTCGTTCCTCGCCGGTCGAGTGATTTTACAACCGTCGGGTCGCTGTACTTCGACCGTTAATTCGACAGTTCCTTAACGGAGTATCGCCGGGTGACGCCGGCTCCGGCGAGAACGTATTTCCTAGCACGTGGATCCTAGCTTTGATCCCTGGACGAACGTCCCAGGATCTTAATCGTCTTTTTCGCGGCTTGGCTTCCAAATTCCGTGGATCAAACTTTCCGTTCTCGATCCGTGACAGCCGGACGACGCGAGTCAGGATTGCAGCTTGCTCTCGTACGAATTACTCGCGTCACCTGACGTCGCCGAAATTTTGTTCGTGTTGCCCTATCGTCTGTAGAATGAGAGAAAGAGAGAGAGAAAGGGAAAAAGAGTAAGAGAGAGAGAGAGAGAGAGTGCAATCGATGCGAACGGTTCTCTCCCAAGATGGTTGAGAACGAAAACGCGAATTTTCATTTTGCATCTCGTCGCGATGTGTCGCAGGATCGCTTGTTCGCAGCCTCGGCGAAACAGTCGCGTTCGCAGTTAGGTTACCGAGCAGCGGCCCTCTTGCACACGCACAGCGAGAGAATGCAATCGAATATAATCGAACATAATCGATCGGCCGGTCTCCCGACTCCGTCGTTAACAATCGCTCGCCGGGAATCGTGCAACATTCTATTTAATGTCTGCACGACGAGATTCAAGGTTAGCCGGGTCAAAGGGAGGAGTTACTAGTCCCTCGTTATTGGACAACATTTTTTCCCCTAGCCATCGAACAGACGAGAATTTCTGCTTGTCCAGCGAGTCGGGAAGGTGGGAATGCGGAGGATTTTCCGAGCTCGTGCAAATTCCACCGGGACAATTTACGGTCTTCCCGTTCCTGTGTCATAGATTTCCGAGTTTCCGGGCGATCTCGGTGCAACGCGCCTGCGCCCTACGCGGAAAACCATAAAACCGAAATTTGCATGAACCCGCAATCCGTTAATGAACGAAACAGGGAATCTCTCTACCCTGTTCGCGGTTTCGTCGGGATCTCTCGTGTAGATAGGTTCCTCCATTTCCGCTGTTCTGTCGAATTAATCGGCACCGGGACACTATGCGGTGTGCTCTTCGCGTTCGAAACTGTCGATTAGGCTAGTTCAGCCGGCGTGTACCGGTCGTTTCACCCGGAATAGGGCGTTCACAGAATCTCTCTCTCTATTTTTTTTAACGAAACGCGCGGTGTAAGTGGGGTACCCGGTTGTCGACATACGGGCACCGCAGTGGTTCTCAACGGACTTTGAATAACATACTATTTTAGAGCATGAAAAAATTTCAATGAATTAATCAAATGAATGAATAAAAATTCGATTAATTAATCCAATGAATCGCATTATTGCAACAATCATGCACTATTTATAACAGTATTGATTTTTTCATTGAATCTCTGCAAAATTCTCAAATGCAACTATGCCGAATTATATGATTCTTTGTAAATACTTATGTAAAAAGGGCTTCTGCCCGTGTATAAAAAATAATAATGATAATAATAAAATTTTGGAATATTGCTAATATTATCAGATTGGCTGACGACGTAGCTCTTCATATCGTTTTCCATTCGATGTTTATTGTAATTATTTTTCCAATAATTTCTGACCGAAAGCTCCTCCGAGATCAAGACAGTCTCGTTTTCGTTCGAAAGCTCGCGAATCGACGAATAACGAAATTAATTCCGAACGCGAAAATCGCATGCGTGTTTCCAAAAGCAAGGAAAATCGGGGTGGCGAGTTTCTCGAGATTTCACCGTGTAGAAGCGGAACAGTTTCTTACTTTCTACACGGCGAATCCGACAACTACAACGACTATGCTGAACTGTACTGAAAGGTGAGCCGTTCGATGCTTCCGGACACGCAATGATCGAAATGGTGTGGTCATTGTACTCGTTGGATTCGTTTTTCTATGCTCTACAAGAATTCGAAGAAATTAGGTGCTGTCCTGAATCGTTCAGGTGCACCTCTTTAATACCATCGCGACGTCCACGGTCTCTCGATTTAATTGAATACATTTTCACGCATGAAAATGATTTCGTAGAAAGTTTTCATATTTGCGGGGGAGTAGTATTAAAATTTAGCACATACATAATATTCAGAGAGTTCATGATTTTCCTTTGTTACAGTAGTGTTTTATTTGTTTAGGGAAGGAGCACGAATCGAGGGGAACGTTTCCCTCTCCTCTCACGCGCGACAGAGATGAAACCGCGTCACGTGATCAGGTCGTAGAGGGACGTAGCATTATTCGAGGTGTCCCCGTGATTTTCAAAAACGTTTCTTTCCTCTTGGATACACATCGAGATTTATTTCCATTGCGAAGAAATCAATGACGGGGGGCGCCGATAACTTTCTCTCTCGCTCTTTCTTCTATTCCTCTTTCGCTCTATTGCTCCCGGCGAACGCGCGGATAGAAAAGCCTCCGGCTCTCTTTTTATCTGATTCATATGCACAGCCGTACATGTGCAATCGTGTAGTCAATTCCGAGCACGGACCGTGAGTTCCGGTTCCTATTCAAGCGGTGTGTATCCTCTTTCTCTCTGTCCGCGCGTTCTCTCTCCGTTCCACGTCGCGTCTAACGTCTTTCTCCTATTCGTCTTCATCGGCGATCAACTCGAACCATCGTCCCAGGATATACATACTTACCGTTCCGTGGTCCGATAGCTTCCTAGCAGACCACTCGGCCGGCCGATTCCTCCGAAGGACCGTTTCCGCCGAGCATTAACCTGTTTCCATCCACGGGACAGCCATCTTCGTCGATAAATCGTGATGTCTCGAATGCGGGAACCAATCGTGAACAAATACGCTGGGCCAATGCACAATTTAATGAGAAACGTGTTCCTTTCATAGGCTCGAAACGACTATCTCATTTCACTTGTTAAATAAATTATAGAATCTCCAGACCTCTTCAAACAATGTATCAGTTTGTACTGAAAATGTCTCTGTTTGTTCCTACTAAAAAAAACATTTTTACCTGCTACTAATGCCGTAATGCACTGGTACAATATAAATAATATTCGATATTCTTGATATCGAATTAGGAATGTTTTTTTTGTATCGGAACATACGCAATTGTCCAGTATCATTCAAGATTTACAATGCAACTGATAATGATTCAATAGCAATTTCAATGCTAACTGTCGTTTAAATTTATAGTTTTAAAATTCTATTATATGAAATAGATAATCGATGCATCTTACGCCCCACGTTTTTCGTTTGAAATCTTACAAATATTTTCGTAGCAATTCAAAATTCACAATCTCAAATTTTCACCACTATCTGTACGAGGTTAGGAATCGATATTCGACTAGAAAAAATTATTTTATACTTTTTAGTCCGTTTTTAAAAACGTGGTATTTTTAAAAAATATATTTTTATTTATTAAATAGAAAGTCCAGACTTGTTCCCCCCCTCGACCCTTTCCCTTCTACTTCTGTCGTGCATGCGTCACGTGACTGACTCGGTACGAGCAGAGAGAGGGGATTTTCTCATCGATTCGAGTCAATTTCCCTGATCTGGCGAGTTTGGAGCATCGGTTCTGAAACGATTGCTGCAGAATCTGCTTGTAAATCGGGGTTTCTAGCGGGAAAGGAAGGTGTTACTCGCAGGAGGATCGAGAGCGTCGGTTATCGACCCCATGCTCGGTCTTCCGATTCGCTTTGTCGCTCTTTTTTAATACTGTACGACGATCGCGGCGAAATCGCGGCGTAACGGGACCTAGAGTAAACCGTAAAAACCTCGTGGAAACGTCACGGCATTGACTTTCTTTGTTCCGGCAGCGTGAACCTCGAGCCGAGTACACCGCCGTTTCTCGAAAGCCTGGCCGAAGTTCAGAAACATTCGTCAATCGTTGTCGACTTTCAGACTTTTCACTGTGTTTTGTCTCGTTGCGAACGACGACTATTCTGCATTTGTTCGGAAAGGAGATTTCCATTCTACACAGACTCGGGACGGAATTGAACTCATTTTAAAAAACTAACAGTTTCGAATTAATTCGCTGAATAGCTGCTGCGTTAGGGATGATTGAATACACTTCTTCAATTGTTTATTTACGAATGAATTCCTTAGGAAACCCACAGAAATTCCGAGGAAAATTCATGTAAAAGAATGCAATTTATTTCAGACACTTCAAAGAATTACAATTTTTTAAAAAGCGAAAACAAAAAATAGCTAAGTGATGAGAAAAATATTAAGGCACCAGAAAAGTGGAAAGAAGTCCACTTACCATTCACTTTTGACAAAGAAATTAAAAAAAACTAATCAATCGTCAGGCGGAGAGACTTGGATCCTTTTTCTGCGCAAAAAGGAATTTAAAAAAAAAATGTACTGGCAGTTTCATTTAATTTTTCCAATCGTTTAGATTTAGAAACGAACAAATGCTGCAGTGCGATCGGAAATGGAATTTCGCAGAGTTTTTCGAGAATCGACAGCGGTGTGCAGCGATCGAGAGTAATCTTGCGCTCTCGCGCGTGGTCGGCGAATTCGCTCTAAGCTGATCGCGAGCAAGCAATTAGGAACCAGATACGTGTCAAACACGGCCTCTCAAATGACTCATTAACGCTCGAATCGGGCCGAGTGCGCCCGGCCGCCTTCCTTCCTTCAGGCCGTTAAGATCGCATTATCGATCACTCGACCCGATCTTATCGTCACCCCAGCAATTCTCAACCAGCGTTACGCGCACTCTTCTACGAAACTCATTCTTCATTATTCCGAGAATTGCTACCTGAATATATTTTTCAACGTGAACGTAAAACTTCGGATTCGAAGAATCGAACATACTTAATCTGTTGCGATTTCGTGACGAAATAATCATTTATTATTATTATTATTTATTATAGACGGACAGAAGCCCATAAGTATTTACAAAAAAAGAAAGAAAAAGATACAAGACTACTTATCTAATAAGAATGAAGGGACATGCACACAAAGACAAAGAGAAAAAAAACAAAATGATACTGGTACAATCGATAGGTATTATCATATAATCCTGCGTAGTTGCACTTTAAAATTTTGCAGAGATCCAATGAAAAAAATCAATACTGTTATAAATAGTGCATGATTGTTGCAATAATGCCATTCATTAATAAGAATTTAGATATACACAATTTTCTCCACTCCTTCACTTCCCACTCGAGTAGAGGCTTCAAGCTTGAAAGCCTAACTTTAGAAATTACAACAGTTCAAACATCATAGAGAATTTTCGAAAAATTACAATTTTAATTGTCTTCAAAAAAGAAACATAGACAAACATACTAAGAGAACGAAAAATAAACGCAAGTTTATGTTCGTTTCAAATTATAATTATATATTTATAATTATAAATTAGGTATTCGAATATTTTTCGGATCAGCTGTATATTCTGCTGTATACAAAATCGTGTAAAAAAGGTGTCGAGTGTAAGCTTCTTTATTCGAGTACGTACACAATGTTAGCGTTGATAGATGCCTGCTAGTGTGAACGAGGGTCGATCGCTATGCGTGGCGCGAATTATTCGCGCGGTTGCGTCGGCGGTTTTTCCGCGGAGTAATCGCGTTGGGTATTCTAATTTGCCGGAAAAACTGTCTGATCCGCGAGAAAAGATGGAGTGGTAGTCCACAGTGGTTCTCATTGGGACGTGGTCTGGAGGTTCTGCGGCAATTAGGTCGCGTGGAGTGCATGATGAAGGGCCGGGTACGCGTGAGAACCGTCCGTTTAAGGCGCGAGAACTGGTTCTGGGTTGATCGTGGGCATCTTCTTCCCAAGGCCCACTCCTCTCCACAATGTTAAACACGGCAGAGATGTTACGAGCTCCTTTCGACTGGCTGAAATTAAACGTCGGGGACAAGGAGCCGAGGAGACCGCCTTTTCTCGGCCCTTCCTTCGAAACGCGCCCTTCCTCTCCGCTCCTCTCTTTCTCTCTCTCGGCCACCCTCGATTCTTTTCCTCGATTTGCTTTGTTTCTTCTCCGTCTTCTTCCTCTTCTCGTTCCACGGTTGCCTACCTGGGGCCCCCGGAACGTTACGAAACGTTCGGCCCGATCGTTTTAGATCCGAGCTGGAATTTCATCGATGAGAGAAGGAGAGAGCGAACCAGGGTAAATCAGAAATACGAAAAATAAGAGGAGGAGCAAGCCTGCCGAAACAATCGACTTGGATGCTCTGCCGATTCGATTCGATTCGCTACTCTTTTTTTCGAGCCTGTTTTCACGGTCGATGGCTCCAGAGAATTTTTATAGAAATTAGAATGCCACTCTCGAGCCTCCAACGAGAGTGGCAACACGATCTCGATGAAAATGTAGGAAATAGTTTAGCGAACGATGGTCCACCCGTCGTTTTACGCGTCTGCTGTGATATGGGGTTTTTAATATTTTTTTCTGTATTTATACTTTAGAATTTATCGATAAGAGGACTGAGATTGTTTTAGCTGTATTTGAGATTCTAGCAGGAGCAACGGCTAATTTCAACACGCCGATTGTCGGAAGAATTGAAAATGTAATTTTACATTTATTGGAAGGTTTCTTAAAAAAAATTCTTTTTCATTTGTATCTTCGAATTTGTCCACGAGAGGACGTTCGGTATATTGTCTTGAGATTCTAGGAGCATACGGGGGTGAAAACAACCCCTGTATTTTTGAAAAATATTCTGGAGGATGTGAAGTCTAATAAAATCTGGAAAAGCTTGTTCTCTTTGTTTAAACTTTCGAATTACTTATAAATACTTTAGAGATCAACTCCCTGAGAAACGTGTTTTTGAAAGATATCCTGGAGGGTGTGAAAGTCCGAAAAAAAAGAGTTTAAATCTCGAATAAAATCTCGTGAAAATTTATGTTCACGATAACGGAGCACGAGAAACAGTGTCTCTGGTGTAGGATCGATGCGGTGAAATTTTTCTGAAAGGTTTCGGACGAACCGCCGAAACACCTTTCCGGAGAAGCCGAAGAGGAGCAGGGAACGGGGGTTGGGTTTTTCATTTTCGTTGGCGCCGTTTAATTCAACGCGGGGCGCTTGTTCCCGAGCTTGTTTCCTACGAGCCTGGAACGAGTATCGGTCGGACGGGCATCACGTGCACTGCGAGTGATTCTCTTCCATGCCGTGGCTCCGTTGTCAAGTGGACAATATCTTCTCGTGTTACAACAATGTTACCGTTCCCGAACAAAACGAACCCGCTCCGATGTTTCCTTCTTGCGTGTCTCCGTCGTGTTCGCCGAGCTTCGTGTACTGCCCCTCGACGGTACGTCGCGTTTCAATTTATTCCGGCTGGTCACCGTCGAAAAATTTATTCACAATGTGTATCTGTGTAATTCAAACGTTCACATCTCGCGCACGCGTTAGCTTTGCTATCAACTTCGTGACACTGCATCGAATAATTACATCACGTTCTTCCTGGTGTCCCGACAATCAAAGATTAATCCTAAACACGTTCTAGAAATTAATCACTAGACTGTGGATCTTCATCTATTATCCATTGTCTTTATTTATTGTCTTTTATCTTCTAAATGCTTAGATTACATGAGTGATTACTAATGCTAGAGAAAATCTTGTCGGTGGTGTACAACACCTTCCGCCATAAAATTGGTAACAGAGTTTAACAATGAAATATAGCATGAATTAATTAAGAATTAATTATAAACTAATTTAGGATAGATAACTTAATTATTCATAAGTGATTATTTTAGTGATTACTAAAACGCTAGAGAAAATCTTATCGTTGGTATACAACACCTTCCGCCATAAAATTGTTAACATAGTTTAACAATGAAATATAGCACGAATTAATTATAAACTAATTTAGGATAGATGACTTAATTATTCATAAGTGATATGGAATAATCTAAGAAAATAATGCAAGTTAGAATATACAACAGATGAATTCGTACATTTAATTTAGTCCCGGGCCGCGATCGGATCGAGCTGAATCGGATCGTTTCGTCGAGCGAGGTCGTTCAGCGGGAAACCTAGTCGATCCGATCGCAAGCGGTTGCCTTAATGGAAAAGAGGGTTGAAGAGGAGCGAGTGCATTGATTTACCGTTACGGAACCGGTGTGAGTTCTATCTCTCTCTTTCTCTTTCTCTCTTATAACACGCGCCCTCGTCTCCGTTCTGTCGCCACTCGGTATCTCGACGAAGAGACACGCAAGAGACCGGATCGCGTCGATTACCCGGCGTTGATTGCTTTTTCATAGATCATTGAACACACCAGTGGAACGGCCCACGAATTTTCCAACATTTTATGACGCCCATTGTCGACCCTGCGACACCGGGTCGTCTCGTGGAACAGCCTCTTCACGGGACGGTACTCAAGATCGCGCACAACTCTCTCGAACAACATAGTTTTATACAACACCGAAATTCGATCGATGAAAATCCGGTCGTTCACATCGGATCACTAACTTCCCCAAAAAATACCCGTGTGCATAACGTGGTGCGCAATGACAAGATTGAATTTATTTTGATTTTCCACGTTTTTCTTTTGTATTATACTTTGTGATTTTTCTTATGAAAATATCTATTATCATTTTAATAGCTGATCGATGAAAATCTGGTCGTTTACATCGGATCACTAACTTCACTATTTCGATTCTTCACGGTTTTTTTAAAATTATGCTTTGTGATTTTTCTTATGAAAATATGTGGTTCACTGTACTCAACCCTTATACGTTCTTCAGGGTAAAAATCCAGCCATTTACTATTTCCACATAGTGTAAAATCATTGATCCCATTACGTTCACGTTGTTAGATGTATTTTTTTATACTGCGACATTATAAGTGAAACAACATTTTTATCGATCTAACGTGTAGAGCGAACATGGGTGAATTATTATCCCAGTCTCTTTTATACAACTATAAGAAGCGTGTGAGGGTTAATAATGGGAAAGAAGCTCTAGAATATTTTTCTAAACGGAGGATAATTGATTCTCTGATGAATGGGTGTCTCGTGGATAGAGTCACCGCGCTCCTATATTTTGTCTGTACGACCGGAACGTCTGAAGCACGAGAAAAAAAAGGGAGAAAGATTGGAAGACGCAACCCCATCGAAAGCCCGGGAATATCCGTCTGGAAAGCGTTCGAGGGAGGGAGTAAGAGGGAAAGAGGAAGAAATAAATAGAGAGAGAGACTGGAGAACATCGTGGAGCACAGAAGCCACGAACTTTTGAACGATCAGCATCGAGAGGAGGAAGGGCGAGGCTAAGCCGAGCTAAGAATGCGGGGGAGAGAGCGAACACAGCAAGCGGCGTGGAGAGTAGGGCACGGATGGTGAACAGCTGCCAGTGCCTATGGTGGCCGTTTTGTGTGAACGTGCCCCCATAACCCCCATACTCCCCCTTTCGGCCATTCCCTCTCGTTCCCGTTCGCTCCCGCAGCAATGGCGACCGTAAGCCCTCGTGTATACAGTCATCCATCTATCCCTGGCCTGTGCCGCTCTCCCCGGTTGCAAAGAATAAAGGCGCGCTCGCGACCCGCCCCTGCAACTGTACAAGCTTGTTCTCTCCCTCGCTAATCTACGTGTCCGATCGAGCCGAAAATTCTCTCCCCGAGGACCACGTTTCCTCCAGAACCTTTTCCATACTGGCCCCATACAACGCTTTCACGTTCGCATTCGAAAACTTCACGTCTAAATATTATTTTATTTATTATTTCTTATTCAGGGCTCTTTAACGTGTCGATTCCCCTCTAAAAGTATTACCATGTTGCTCTGAATGTCCATTCCTTGCTCGCTAACACATTCATTTATAGTCTCAAGGATGTACCTCTCGATCAGAGAAATGAATATAAATTATAATTATAATTATAAATCAGTATTATTTTTTTATAAGTAGTCTTGTATCTTTCTCTTTTTTCTTTTGTAAATACTTATATAGAAAGGGCTTCTGCCCGTCTATAATAAATAATAATAATAATAGATAAATACAGTAAGAAAACACATTGTCAGTTTACTACCGGATTTGTTAATTGTATCAGATTAAAGTGAAAATTAAACGACGGTTATGGTTTTCATTGGCTACACGAGGGTTAAGTTTATTCGAGTGTAGGTAGTACTTGAAGAATACCCACGCGCGGTTCGATTTCCCGTCGGCCAGGGTTTGTCACCGTGTGGGCATCGAGACTGTTACCGGAAAAATTTCGCCGAGACGTTTATCGCTCTCGAGGATCCGAAGTCCATTGAGGCGACGCGGAGAGCGAGTCACGTAGTCGGGATACAGGGGTGGTCACGTTTATTACGCAACCCGAACACGTGGTCGGAATATATCCCGAAGAGCTGCTCGTATTTGCTCGAGCGAACATAAATCTTGCCCGAGGTCCTCGAGCCTTGACGAGACGGGCTCGCGACAGGACTCTTTCCTGGGTCGTGTTCCGAGGACTCCGATCATCGACGGACCGGCCTCTCTCTCGCCCAGGCATCGAAATTCCTGCTCGAATACCTTGAATTTGCTTACTTTATCTCGCCCATCCCCTCTCTCCCTTAACCTTCAGAGGATCTCTAGAGAATTTAAGACTGGAGAACCAGAGAAATGTATAAGGCTGAAGTTAATTATTTAAATTTATTAATAACTTGTAACATTGTAAATATAATGATATTAGTAACAATTTTTGAAATCAATTCTTTGATCTTTTTTCTATTTGATTGAGAATGATCGTATTGTCGAAATTCTATTTTTCTTTGTCGTACACGTTGCTATTTAAAATCGTAGTGAAATTGTTCGAAAAAGAAACATTTCAATATGGAAGGTTAAATAATAACATTAAAATAATTTTTATCACAGATTGAGACTTGTCTCCCCACTCTACCCACCTTCCCCTCAAAACTACGCTGTTCCCCCACTCTTCCGTCCGGTCACGTGATTCTGACAGAGAGGGGGTAACTTTTTTCTCCTAATCTACTGGGAAGAATAAACGGTTTTTGTGGAAGCTGTTTCTTTTCTTAGTGTTTCTCTGTTCTGGACAAAATTCTGCTCCCTTTCCGGGAACGATGCACCGAGATTAGGAGAGGGGGTTGCGAAGGTCCTCGTGACCACATTATCACGGATTTTCCTGGTTCGTGGCTCGTCAACGGCAACGTGGCTTAATCCATTATGTAGCTACTGTGTCGGCTCTTCGTGGCGGCTTTTCAAGCCCACGCTCACCACCTAACCCACCTCTCTTTCAGTCCCTCTCTTTCTCCTGTTCGAGCAAACAGCGATATTACTCGACCAACAACGACCACCACTGTGAAACGCTCTCGGAAGGAACGAGGAGTAGGTATTCCGCATTTCGCGTGCTACGGTTCACAAAGCCGGAATGGAAGCTGAATAGGGAACGAGGAGGAAATGTGATGCGCTGACCGACAATACGCGAAAACGCTGGAACAGCTTCCCTGTGAACCAGACCTAGGATAAGAACGCGAGGAAAGTGGAGATACTACTACCGTACCAGTTCTCTATCCTCGGTGAGGAATGGCTCCGCGACAGAGAATCCAATCTAGATCCTCGCTCAAAATTAATCGTCGTTGCTCACCGCGTCTTTTCATTTTTCAACAATTTTTTGTTGTACCTCGTTTACGCCAAACCAATTAACTCTTCGCTGCATAGTCTATCATATATGATACAGTTTAGAATTCTGATATACAGTAAACTAAGAATGCGTTTTCTTACTGTGTTTATTTATGTCTATTTTTCTGATAATGTTGTTTTAACTTTTTTAAAAATGTTTCTCCCTTAAATTCCTCCCTTAAATGAAGTCTGATTTTCCCCCGACTTTTCGGGTCAATCACCTCGCTTTATTTATGTCTATTTTTCTGATAATGTTGTTTTAACTTCTTTAAAAATGTTTTTCCCTTAAATTCCTCCCTTCAATTGTTTCATCCCAATTAAAACAAATCATGCATTGAAGGGTTAATAGTAAACCTTGCATTCCGGTTTTCGGAATTTTTTTCACGGGAAACTGTTGATCCTTCCGCGTTGAGATTTTTCGAAGATCACCTGTGATTTTGAAGTCTGATTTTTTCCCCTAGTTTTCGGGTCAAACACCTCGCCGTGAGGCGTCGACCGTGGGACGGCTTGTTGGCTGGTTTCCTTCTATCTTTCTTTTCCCTCAATTTCCAACGTTCTCGCGAATGAATAAATGACCGGTGGACAGCGGACGATTCAACTCGAGCACAATGCCGCGATTACGGAGCGACGCGGTCGCGCCTTTGTGGCCGTTTTAACTCGATCAACTCGGCGAGGCGAGGCGAAACGTGTGCGTTAAGATTAGACATTAGACCCTCGACTACGTCTGCCTCGGCCGTGAACGTCTTTTCAGGGTGATCCACGTCACCCTAAAATAGTTGTCGCGCACGCAGCTCTCAAGGTGAAGGTTGGTGTTCTGGAGGGTGACGCGCCGACAGATTGAAGTCCTCGTCGAAGGGGTGACTCGCCTCGAAAAATCGATTCCGCTTTCTCTCTCTCACCGTCAACCCGATAAACCCACACATGCACACGGTCTTTCCGATTCAGGAATCACGACCGATTGCAATTCACTCACAATTTCCACGTCACCTTGTCAAAAACATTCAGATTGTATAGGTCATTGTTAGACTGCGGATGTTTATGGAATTTTTGCCAACGAATTTTAAGAAAGTGGAATAAAATGGAATCTTATTTTCCGTGTTAGTGGTCTTTTTATCGCGAAGTGTCTAAAATAAATGAATTCTTGTCGTTCTTGTAAGACAACCAAGTGGCCTGTTAATTTTATAGTTTTATATTTATTGTATAATTTTCTATTTTCTATTTTAGCTGTAATTGTAATAAGTAGACGAATTTTTAGAAACTCGAAAAAAAAATGAAATCTTATTTACCGTGTTGGTTGTCGTTTTAGATAAGAAATAAATTAAAGTGGTAATAAATTTTGTCATGTTTTGTATCATGGCATTTATTTAAAGTTTTCGAAAGCCATAATTGCATATAGATCGGCAGTTTAGTCGTTGTTTTATAAATTTGTCGGATGCCTCGATAGTTTAATAGTTTACGGTACAGCGAAAACTTTTCGAAGAGCTACTGCTTCCACGCGAAGATTCACTATCTGTTTTCTACGGTTCCAATGGTTTGTGCGGCATAATAATTGAACAATAGGTGGTCGAGATTGACCGGGCTCAGAAAAAGATCTAGAAACACTGATGCCATCGTCGGCAGTTCGCCGAGTCCGGAAGCGGGGAGACCGTGTAAAATACGGGGAGTATCCAGCCAACTAGAGAAAAACAGAGACGGCCAACAATAAAATGGACAAAAAAGAAAACGGCTCTATAGCAGCAAGCAGCAGAAGTTTGAAATGTTGCGCGTTTACGAGTACACAGAGGATACACATTAGGCGTGTCCCCCCTGAACCCCATAGTCAACCGAGCATGGCGAAACCGGAACTTGAATATATCAGGCTCGGTGCCATTTAACTTCCATCCCGGCGCAGAAGCCAGTCGAACGTAGCCGCCGTGAAATGGAAATCCGCCCGCAGACCTCGGGGCGCGCCGGACAATTTCTATCGACGGCCATTTTCAGCCTTGGTGCCGGACCGTGCACGAACAATTACTAAATTTTTCCCGTTTTCAATCCGTTTTATCCATTTCGGTCCGTGTTTTCAATTTTTCTTTCATTTTTCGATCGATTCACCCGTTTTCATTCTCTTTTTTTCCAATGAATAGAGAAAACCAGAGTTACTCAGATCAGGGGAATTGAATCGAGGAGAAAAAAGGTTACCCGCTCTCTGTCAGTATCGGATCAATCACGTGACCGGGCCGTGGGTTAAGCGGTGGGGAGTAGCGTCGTGGAAGGGGGAAGTAGAGTGGGGACACAGACTTAATATATTATATATTTTATTTAGTATCATTTTTCTGAATAAACTTTTTTATTTGTTTTTAATTACTGACGGTACTTGTAAGTACCTTTCTTTTATAAAACACCTAAAAATAACAAAAAAATGCAAAATAGGTTTTCGCGTTTCCTGTGACAATAATATATAATAAATGAATTAAGTAATGATTTAAATTTGATTTTTTTAGTTAAATACAAATTTGGGCACCGAAGGTTTAAAGTTCTCTTCAATTTTGGAACGGCCTTTTAATTTTCCTAAGCTTCTTTGCAAGGAGAGGATTATTATTAGATATGTTTAAACTAAAATTCTTGAATTAAAACTCTGGATTTGCCAATTATAATTGAATCAAGAACGATCGAGATCGAATTAAGAATGATCGAGTGCTCCTCGTCTTCGGTGTCTCACAGTCGCAGTGCCACAATTTTCCAACTTTCATTCTCCGTCGAGCAGCTCCGTTTGGATCGGATTTGTCGATTTTGTCGCGGCGCACGAGCGAAATACATCTTTTTACCGATCTCGCTCGAATCGTGGGGTGGTCTCAGGCTCGATCCACTTCTGCATCGGGTGTTCCTCGTTCGTCTTCGGCGTCGACCTTGCAGTCGCTGCACCGCCGTGTTCGCAACCTTAACCTTAACCTCGAGCGCCGACTGCGCACGGTGGCACGCGCTCGCGCGCCTACACTATTTTAAGGCCGCGTTTCTGCGAGCCGACTCCGAGAAACCTCGCATCCTCCCAACGGGATCGCGGTATACCGTTTCGCGTAACGTTTCGCTCAAAATCCGCGACTTTTGCCAATTTCGCTCTACCCCTTTCGACGCGGGGACGTCGCACAGTGGGCTATTTGCCTCGTAAAGGTGGAAAAAAAGTCGACTTCAAAATTTTCCGTAAGTCGTACAATCTTTGCTTGTCTGACGCAGTTCAAGATCTGACGAATAAAGTTTCTGTATTCTTTATTTTTTTATTTTTTTTATTTATACACCCGCGGCGTACTCTGAAACAACAGCGTAGTTATTAACATTTGAACGTAGGGTAACTGCACCAGTGAATGACCATTTAAGAAATTGTTCGGGAAGATATTTTATTAAAGAAAAAATATATGAATTAAAGGAATCTCATATATGCCAAATGGCTCCCTATACTTCATTTGTCCAAAATAAATAACCACGAATAAAATGAAATTATTATTATTTTTCTTTATTAAACGTCAAATAAAAAATATAAAAAATACCAGTCGATGAACACTATATTCTAGTAATTATTCGTAATAATTATTATTATTGATATTTATTATAATAATTATAATCGCTAGTATGCCGTGCGGCTTAAAATTTGTTGAACTGGTGCACTGGTGCAGTTGCCCTAATAAATAATTCTGTAAGACTTTGTACAATTACAAAATTTGATAGGCGATTCTGTAAAATAATGCGAAAAGAATTAGTCCGAAATTTGCACAGATCAAAGATTTCCAACTAACTTAAGAGTAGAAACTCCCGAAGAGTCTGTCTCCCTATGGAAACGAATAGTGAGAATTTAGACATATCTCAAAATATATATTTACTTATTGATAAGTTTCGTGATCTGCATGTATTGTGATTTTTCGAAGAGATTTTTAAAAAAATCGACACGATAATCCGAAACATGCAGTGATAAGCAAACAAACAGAAACATTGATGTTTCTTTTGGTGTCCGAGGATATGAAAAACATTCTGGAACACTCACCGGTAGATTGGTGGTCGCGACCAGGAAGCGGTTCGAGATTTCGAGTAGACTCGTGGAAACACGAGGAAAGAAGGCCTTCCTGGCTCTCTTCCTTCTTTGCCTACCTGTGCCAGTGAGGATTACGCATATTCGTGGCTCAAAGGACCGTCAGGGCCAGCGATTCGAGCAGCAACCTTGCGAGCAACCTACCGGCAGGTATAGAGCGAGAGAGAAAGAGCGAAACAAGTCGATACCGATGCCGGGATAACCGGTTCCCCGCGATGTACGTTTGTCGAAACGCCTTAATTACCAGGACCTCTGCACGTCCTTTCGCCGTTCTTTCTCGATCCTTCGAGTCTCGCAGGACCGTACCGATGGATCCCCTGGCTGGACCTCCAAAAGCCTGGAGAGGAGGGATATTTTTGCTTTTCGCTAGAGTCCTTCCTGGTTGAAGACAACAATTTATTTATTATCTTAATATTTTCGATCGAAATAGCAAAAAAATCCTTCAAGATAACAATCTCGTAAATGAGAAACGCAAATGACAATATCTTATTTTAACAATGATACAATCGAGAAACTTAAAATTCGTAGATAGAGTGTTGGACAATCATTTACTTTATGACAAATAACTGACTAAGAATGTTTTCGATGGTGAACCTCGACCGGTCACTATTTATCATAAAGTAAATAGTTGATCGTCCAACAAAAGAATACATTGGATACAGAAAATTTCGTTTGTTTGATGCCACTGCTGAAAGTCAGACATTTCCTATGCGACAACCTAAGAGAATCACGTCGAATGTGGTTTGTTATCACGACGGAAGAAACGATTATTCGATAAGCGGTGATAAGACGGTCGATATTTCGCGAATTTCCTTCTCGAAGACCTGAGGGTTTCATCCTCGAGTGCACCGATCGAATCACTGACATTATAGTGCAGGATCCAGCGTACATTTTTACAATTGATTACTATCAAGCTAATTGTTCCGTGAGTAGCTTCATTTTGATGCACGCAATTATCCACGCAATTTGTAGGACAATGTGGCTGTTAAATGATATAAATATTAACTAAGCAACAGTAAAAAAAATCAGCTGGTTAGTAATCATTTTTATCGACCTTGTTATCGATACATGTTGGAAGGATGGGACTCTTCGATCAAACCATAAATGTTGTAGGACAAATATTTTTTCGAATAATTTAGATAATTATCTTGAGACTTAACAAAAAAACCCAGTTAGTGATAAATTTTTGAGAATCGTCAAATCGACATATTTTATCTCTGCTACCCCTGTTAGCTACCACAATCGAGAATTTTTAAGAGAAAAAGTTGGGCGTCTCATCAAAATGAAGCTACTCAAGGAACAATTAGCTTGATAGTAATCAATTGTAAAAATGTACGCTGGATCCTGGACTATTATGCTTCGGGGAGAGCGGAGATACTGCGATCAAACGTCGAACGGGTTCCAGCGACGAGCGGTTTACCGTTTTCTCGCGAACCGATCTACTATACGCTACTATACTACCGCACAAAGCCGATCCCCTTCTCTTGAGAGTTTCCTCTCGCTCCATCGACCGTGTACGTGTCATAGAAAACGGCTGGGGCACGATGCTGTCTCTCTTTCTCGACACCGACCGGTCTATTCACGTGGAGAGAGACCGGCAAAGATTATCGGTCGTCAGTCGTATGACTCACTCGAATAGCGGCCGGCTATAGAATCGGCCAGCGGAACGAGCTGCCGCGATAATCCGCTCGTCTATCAGCCGGCGAAATATTCGCTTTTTCCGCGAACAACGCGCGCGGCTAGTTTCTTATCCCAGCCAGGCAACAGTTGCTTCCAACAACGGACGAAATCGACTACCATACGTTTCAACGATACTCCCGTGAACGTTTCTCGATCGGTTTTACGCCACTTCGAGCTTTTCTCAGCCCGATTCGACCGTTACGGAACGCGATCAGAATTTATTCGGTTGTCACGAACGAAATGCCCGATTTTCTCGAAAGAAAAGCGAACGCTGCGAATCCCGATGAGGAAAGTTATTTATTTTCGAGTAAACAACAAACTTTACCATTTTACTTAAAACAACAGGGTCTTTTTCGTATATCCTTGACGCAACCATCTATAAAAAAATTAGCAATATCGGATTAAGAATACCCTCGATATTGAGATAAATTTGGTCTGATACACAATTCATTCTATCTTCGGAAGCAAGCTGACCCGTTTCCAATGGCCTCACCCTGGGTACAGAGTGAGGTTATATACAAATCAAATATCTCCGTTGTTTTTAATAACACGAAAAAATGTTTCAGGAAGAGAATGTGTAATTCAGTCATAATTCAGTCATAATTCCACGATATTTCAAGGTTATCGTTGGTTTCGTTTTTTAATGGAACGATGTTATTTTGATTAGCGAAACATTATAGCTGCTAAAGAGACAATTAATAAATTAATAAATTCAACCGTACTCTGTTTGGGGTCTCGACATGCACGAAAGTTCGCGTAACTTGAAAGGAATGACTAAAAGATTAATTACAAAACGAATAAGCATATTTAAATATTCACAATCATCTTTAGAAAATTAAACGACTATCGTCTTCGGAAATTATCAATGGATCCAGAGGCAGAGCATGGGAAAATCGGCTAACCCGAGGGAAAGGAGAGCTCGCAGGAATAATTAATGGTCCTAGACCCTAGCCACGGACAGGGTCAAGCCGATTTTTCAGGGTCACGGGTGTCGTGAACGATGGACGGAGCGTGACGTTGCTCTCCGGACATCCTCCTCGCGAAAAAATCGCTCGCGGATTCCGGGCCTGTTTGTCGCGAACTGAAGCCTAGACCTATCTCAACGTAGGTCACGGAGGTCAAAGAAACAGCCGGACGCAGTCACGGGGTACCTCCTTGAAGGAATCGTTGCACCGGTGAACCGTTCAACGTTCGGTGAACATCGCTCTAGATTCGACGAGGCTCGATTGAACCGCGAGCGGACAGCTTTGTTGGACCTATGATAAAATCGTTGTCCAGGAAGATTAGCCATTGGATCTGCTAGAAGTCTAGGCAACTTGATTATTGAACCTGCTAGGATAAAATGGATGTCCAAGCTGACTGGCCATTGGACCTATGGTCAAATCATTATCCTGGAAGGTTGGCCATTGGATCTATTAGAAGTCTAGGCAGTCTGGTTTTAGAACTTGCTAGGATAAAATGGATGTCCAAGCAGACTGGCCATTGGACCTATGGTCAAATCATTATCCTGGAAGGTTGGCCATTGGATCTACTAGAAGTCTAGGCAGTCTGGTTTTAGACCTTGCTAGGATAAAATGGATGTCCAAGCAGACTGGCCATTGGACCTATGGTCAAATCATTATCCTGGAAGGTTGGCCATTGGATCTACTAGAAGTCTAGACAGTCTGGTTTTAGAACCTGCTAGGGTAAAATGGATGTCCAAGCAGACTGGCCATTGGATTCATTTGAATACAATCATCTGGCCATTGGACCTGTAATAAAATCATTCGAGCTTTCAAGTCGTTGTCCAGTCGCACTTGCAGATAAGCACCGTTGCCTCGCAGCGAGCCAAGAGAAAGAAAAGAGTGTTCCACCAGAGCAGGAAGTATCGAATTAACGCGAGATCTCGCGGCTGGAAGCTCGAGAGGCTTAACCTCTGGACCGAGCGCATCTTCAGCCTTCGTTTCGTCGGCTCTAGTTTTCTGGCATCGTTACGCTTTACGGCTTACGGAGCTGATTCGGCCTTGCAACCTAACCGAACCGTTCGACAGGTTTATCTTCTTTTTAAATAGCATATTTTGCCCTGTGGAGCCATAGAGCCACGCCTACTTTACTCAGAAGAGAGAGAGAATGAGCGATGGGATCAGTCTTTGCTGATCAGCCGGTTGCTTCCGGAGTTTTATTGAGAGGTATAAGAGCATAGGAGAGATTGCCCTACGGACCTTTGCCCTGGTTCCATCGAAAACGAAGCCACGCCCATTATGCAGAAACAGGGAGGAACTAGAGTAGACGGTTTTACAGTGCTTTCTCGAAGCACTTGGGCATTGGCCTTTAATCGGAGCAGCGAAGCCACGCCCACTCGAGTTACTCGAAAACCACGTCGAATTTTGGAAGTTCCAGCGAACGAAGGGGGGTCGTTTCGATTCTAATGGACACAGTGGACCATCTTCGGAAACAGTTTCTTCAGGGATTTGGTAATCACGAATTCTCCTCGTTCGTGTCCGTGGAATTGTACGTGCAATTTTGTTGCGAAGCTTCGCCGATTCTCCGATCTCTCTTTACGCTTATCGGCGCTCAAATGGCCCCGGGAAATCACGGGGCCACGCCCGAGAGCACCTTTATCGTTGGTTATCGATCCCGATTAAAAATTGATTGCGGATAGATTCCGAATCAGGTCCATCCCCGACTACCAGTATCGTGTGCCTGGATCTGAACGAAAGTCACTCTCGTTATTTAGTTAACGTTTGGAAACGATGCTTCCTCCTCGGCTCGCGGATAACGGTAATCGTTATCGAATAATATCGAGTTGCAACATCTTTCGCGGCCGCGGCGTTGGGTAACGCTCGTTCCTCGTTACTCATCCATGAGTATATATTTATTTATCCGCACACACTACTGCCTATTTCCATGTGTCATCCGTATCTCGGTGGCGGTCTGTGTTTGCACTTGAAAATTTTTGCGATGATGTCACAATCCGGGGAGTAGATCATATTATATATATTTTTTTAGATTATATATATATACATATACTCTGGACTCGTTGCAATTTTTTCTTGCAAATAATGATCTCGTTTGAATTTATTATTTTGTACCATTCTTGTATGACATTCAATTCGCGAAGGACAATTTTTTCGAAGATAATGTGTATGTTCTTGTATATTCTGGTATTTTCTGGCAAATTCTAATATATTTTAGTACAGTTTAGTATATTTTCTTATATATTTTTTTTGTACTATGTTTTAACATATTCTAGTATATTTTTAGTATATATTTTTTTCTCGTTCATCGTAGTATTTTAGAGCCTCCAATAAATATATAAGGCTGAAGTTAATTATTTAAATTTATTAATAACTTATAACACATTGTAAATATAATGATATTAGTAATAATTTTTTGAAATCAATTCTTTCATCTTTCTTTCATGAAAACAGTCTATCGATTAAACATTTCCTATTTTGTTCAAGACAAAATGATAATCAGTATTGATCTTTTCATTGATTCTTTGCAAAATTATAAAATGCAACTACGCAAGATTATATGATTTTATATTGTATTCTTATTAGATAAGTAGTCTTGTATCTTTCTCTCTTTTTTCCTTTGTAAATACTTATATAAAAAGGGCTTCTGCCCGTCTATAATAAATAATAATAATAATGCGACTTCAATGTTCGAGGAATGCGTGGGTGTCGATTCCGTGTTCAGACAATCGAATTATTCTCGGAGCTTCTGATTGTGAATTGTCAAACCGGTCTCGAGGCTTTTTGGAATTGAGTTTCCAGACGAATATTGGACGTTCCACTTGGATTTTCCTCGCGGAAGAAATGCGACTTGAATGTCCGACGGACGCGTGGGCGTCGACTCTGTTTTGAGACGATCGAATCGTTCTCGGAGTCTCTGGTTGTCGACGGTCTCTCGACAGTTTGTCAAATCGGTCTTGAGGTTTTTTGGATACCGGTGCAACAGGTTTTTGGATCGAATATACGGACACGCGGCTCGTGTACGCACAAGCGTGTAACAGGCCGCGTGTACAGGCTCTCAGTCCCTCGTAGCGCATCTGGCCGCGCAGATTCAAGGCCGGACAATCAACTTCGCGTGGAAGAGGGACCTCTCCTCTCCGACGTATGCACCCGGTGCATACGTACACGATCCTCTCGTATGATACCCAAGGACAAACTGTTCCCCCGATGGCGTTATTTATAATTCTTATATCTCGCTGGAAACCCGAAGACACCTCGTCTTCGAGGCAACGGCGATCCTGTCGACATCTCGCAGAATTCACGAAACGAACCCCTGCCTCGATGTTCGATGCTTCAGTCTCTTTTTCGGCTGTATAGAAAGAGGATAAGGTGTGTCTCCCAAACAACGATTAAGTTTTCTTAGCAACACGAGCCATTTTGCAGTCAGGCTAGTCGCAGAATAATTTTAACAAATGAAATAACGTGGTTACACTGGCATATGTACTCTTAGTAATGTGTTAAGAATTATTATGAAAAAAATTCAGTGAAATTTGTTTTATAAAATCCATGTAATTCTATGTGATACTAATTAGTAAAATCGGGACACATCCACATAATTCATATAATCCTTTGTAATTAAAAGTAGTGAAAAATCGATTTATATACCAATGTGATAGGAATCAGTAAGGAAATTAGTAAAAGATTCGTATTATCCACGTACATTATCAAAGCAATCAAAATTAGTGCAAAGAATTCGTGTAATTCGATGTAATAAAGATTAGCTAATATTTAGCAAAATATTAGTTTAGTAAATATTTTGCAAAATTAGTACAAAGAATTGGTGTAATTCGATGTAATAAAGATTAGTAAATATTTAGTAAAATATTAGTTTAGTAAATATTTAGCAAAATTAGTACAAAGAATTCGTGTAATTGGATGTAATAAAGATTAGTAAGTATTTAGTAAAATCGATAGAAAACCGATGTGATAGATTGTGATAAAAATTAGTAAAAGATTTCGTGAAATTTGTCAAGAATTTAGCAAGATTGGTAACAGAAAAATTAGAAGAGATGTTTGGATAAACAGCGGCGGAACGGGTCGATTTTGCCAGGGAAATGTTCGTGTTCGGAGGAGTGTCCGTCTTTTTCGCAGTTGCGCGTCTCCTCGCGAGCAGACTTTACGACGACCATTCATCCCGTCGCTGCTACTTAAAATGCAAATATGCACGGGAGCGAGTGTTGTCTGAGGATGATAATGCGAGCCGAGCAATCCTTGCCGCCCGTCCCGTCGACGTCGTGCCACTCGACCATGTTCCACAGTTTTCATAGTCCTCGCAAATAGCGCGGAACAAGAGAACCGCAAGCTAGTCGATCGGCGAAATCTTCCCGAAGTTTCGCCTCGATACACCCTGTGTGTTCCGGCACACTCGGGCTTCGGTATCGCGTTACCTCAAAGATGGCCGACGGGTCCGGAGAATACCTTTTTTTCGTCCCTTATGGCGACCCAGTTTTTCGGACACAATTGCTTGTTTCTTTACCACTTTGTTCGCCCGAATAGAAATACAACGAGAAAATATTGAGGTGTACAACAGACTTTGAATTTTCATGCATCTATAAAGAATTTTATTGTTCTTGAACGTGAAAAAACTATTAAGGGACGAATTAAATTTTTATTCAACTACCGCTCCCCGCAAATCGATGCAGAATATTTTTATTTTGCATAAAGATGCACATTTATATTTAATTATCTTTAATTTAATTGTTTCTTGTACAAGCACGTATTTTCATTCATTTTTATATTTAAATTGCCTTTCAAAAAGGCATTAAAAATGATTTTCGCACAACTTTTATCAATTATAAAATTATACGACTATATGTAGAAGTGCGGAGTTTGTGGTAATTATATTAAAAGAATTTTTATTGAATTTATATTTAAAAAGAAGAAAACATTTTCGCCAACAAGCATCGCAGTCTGTTGCATCGACGCGAGGTTTCCGCGATACAGATTTATGGCTCGTTCCTGGTTCGGGCCGAGATCGGCCGGAACGAGGGTGAAGGGTTGCGAGATTCGACAAAATGGGTCAATAAACGTCGGGTTGGAAGTAGGTTCGGGGGTGGTCTGGAATTGGCGTAAAAGTTGCTTTATCGTCGATCGAAGATTTCCGGCGACGTTAACGGTAGAAATAGGTAAAGTTTCGAGGAGTCTGGTGACTCTGGGCGTTAATGAGTTAGCCTGGGGGTGATTGTTTGAGAAAGGCGGGGGTTCTAGCATGAGGGGGGCCATTCTAGCGTGGCCATCGTCTTGTCTAGTATCTCCCCTTTTCAGGCAGCAACTGCCTCTCTCTCCCTCCCTCTCTGTGGTGTGTCCCTCGGTGTTTCTGCAGCGCGTGTAGAAGCTTCGAGGTAGTTCGTGTCTGTCGGCTTAGAATATCGCGGGGGTGGCTCCCATCGGAAAGAAAGCCAGATCAAGAGAGATAGAGGGAGAGAGGGAGAGGCAGCGAGAGACCCCCATGAATCATCCGACGGTGTACACAATCAATACCAAAGCGGCGACGACCGACCCTCTCTCGTCGAGTGCCACCGTCGAAGCAGTTGGAAGCGTAGTTCGCCTGCGAATCAGTGAACGCGGGGGTGGACGACCACGTCCTGCCACGATGAACAGCGCCGACCGACTGCCTGGCTATCTGTCCTTGCGAATTTTCGAGTTTCCTGGAACCGAATCGATACTTCGATCGGGACGGGCTCCCCTTGCACAAAATTTCACGGAACGGATGAACGCGCCACGCTCTTGAAATACCCGAAGAAAATTCTCCATCGTCGGATAAGCGCACCCCTAGAAATAATTCCTCCCACTCGAGATTCCCTCCGGAATGATTTCTAGCGGTGGAAATCGGAAGCCGAAAATCTGACATTCGCCTCTCCGAACAATACAAATTTGGATTAATTAATCCAATCATGCACTATTTATAACAGTATTGATTTTTTCCATTAAATCTTTGCAAAATTTTCAAATGCAACTACTCAGGATTATATGATAATACTTATCGATTGGACCAGTAGTATTATATCTTGTTAGATAAGTCGCTTTCTCTTTTCTTTCTTTTCTTTGTAAATACTTATGTAAAAAGGGCTTCTGCCCGTCTATAATAAATTTGGATACTCGAAATTTCCGAGTAAATGATTCCGACGTATATTCGATAAGACCTGTTATCGATGCGACTCTTGAACGGCGCTGCAAGCCATCGAGGAAAGATCGCCGGCGCTCTTGAGATTTCGATCGATTAGTCAGAGAGTATTGCGTTCGAACACGCCTTAGTTTTCTCTTCTCTCTATAGATAAAAGCGCACGAGTCTCTTATCAGTCCGGTCGGTGGGTGGACGTTGTCTTGACGGGGTCACGGGCCGGATATCGCCGAACGATTCCGCGATAAACGTTCTCCGTGCTGTTCGAAGGAAAGGCCGTGCTCATTTATTGCACTTCGAACGGCCCCGCGGGCTAAAGTAAACTCCGGAAGGCGTCCTCGGCGAGTTCGTCGACTGCGGTTTCTCTACACGTCTCTCTCAGAAATAGACCTGGACGTGTGGCGAGTCTTCCGTTTCCTCGGGCTCAACGTCGAAATGATTTTTCTTGGTCGGCTTTTTATTATCCGCGTTTCGTCGAACGTTCATCTCCTAATCCTGTTCGAGTTTTCCTGCAGGGGCTCTTATCGATATTCCGAACTCGTCGGCGCGCGACGAAGTCCGTTAACGAGTCGAACGCCGCGGGTAAAAGTGGCGAATGGTCGCGCGCTTCCGTCTAGAGATCGGTTCATCCAGCTCGTCCATCAACCACGGCGAGCTAATCGACCCGAGATTGACGTAGAATGGATTAAACGACCCGACAAAACGTAATTCCGACCGCCATTCAGTTTCACTTACGTGCCAAGACGCCGAGCCGCCAGCCGTTGCGTGTTCCTCTTCAGAGAGGGCCGACACGATCCATCCACCACGCTTGCAAACGTGACCTGTTAACACCGTGTGTCGATCTTGCACCTCTCTACTTGCCGCGAAACTAACCAACCTCTTTTTCTAATCCTGCTTTCACGGACTCCGGGAGCCACTCTAACGAAATTGAGAGCCGCGAAGCCACGCCCACCCTGAACGGGGCGGGAACAAGCTCTTCCTGCTCAGTTTTGCTCTCGATCTATAAAAACCGAGAGCGGCCAAGCCACGCCCAATACGCGCGAAAGGGCAAGATGAAGGGTATTTTTTTCCATCGACTTAACCTTACTGTTGTAGATCCAAAATTTTGTAATATTTTACGTCAGCCACGCCCACCCTGAACGGGGCAGGAACAAGACAATCTTCTAGCTCTTCCTGCTCAGTTTCGCTCTCGTTCTATAAAAACCGAGAGCGGACAAGCTACGCCCAATATGCGCGAAAGGGCAAGATGAAGGGTATTCTTTTCCATCGACTTAACCTTACTTTTGTAGATCCAAAAAATTTTAGTATTCTACGTCAGCCACGCCTATTCCGTGCGGAAGGGGTAAGGTGGGCGTCTCCAGGCTCTTTCTCGGCCGCCGTTTGCCCCGAGGAAAGTTGAAGGGCCGTCAGAAGAGGAGAGATAGAGAGCGGTGCGAATTTATCACGGTGAAAATGAACGATAGAGAGTCGAGGTCGAGCTCTCGTGGCGATAATTGCGGGCGACAGAGAGGGCGCGGGTGAAAGTTATGTTTCCGGACTTCCCGAAACGGTTCCCTTTCACGCGACCCCCCCACCCCCCGTGACAAATAATTGACCCGTCGCACGTGAACCCGCGCGCGTTCGCCGGTGACTTTCGGCCACCGGTGTGTGTCTAGCGTAATTACGGAAACGACAGTTTTTCACCGGGGAAGAGTTACGGCCTCGTTAAAAGCGGTAGCCATCCGGCTTAGAACTCATATTTCCGGGTTTAACGAGCAATCAGCTTGGCCGGTGCGAGAGCCCACGGTCTCTCACGGTCTCCCGTCGAGTTCCGTTAAACGCTTCTTCAGGTTTTCTTGCGCGGGCTCGCTTAATAGAAAACCGTATGCGTGCATTTCGCGTGTTTCCGCTGCCATTTTGGGTTTCCACTCGGGCCAGGTTTCAGACTCGCCCCTGTTCGACGAATCAAATCAGCATCGAGGTACCCGACCGACCCGGCCCGACACGTAGCGAAGCCTAATTAGAACTTAATTGCTAGGACGTCGGTGATTTACCGTCTTGCTGGAACAGCGACAACCTCGGGGCCCACCGGGGCACAATGGCCGTATCATTAGCCTTTTAAGCGAGTCGCAGCCAGTCCCCGTGCAAATTAGGTGCAACACCTGGACGGGAATCGGGCTCGCGACAACGCTGCATGCCATGTTTCGATCGAGACATTTTTTTATCGTTAAAATATTTATGGGGAAGCATAGTTTGATGTCGGGCGCCACGAGGCCACGCCTACTATTTTTTCCTACTCGAATCAGGTTTCTGATATGTTTTAGGAACAATTGTAATTAATCCTCGCAAAGTTTCGAAGGTGATGGGTTCTCACGGGCCAGCTCGGTTAGATTCGAGGGCCATTTGGTCACGCCCACTGTTTTTGTTTTACTCGAATTAGGTTTCTGCTTCGCTCGAGAAGCACTTATAGTTCGGAGACCTCGAGGCCACGCCCACTGGTTTTTCCTATTCGAATCAGGTTTCTGCTAGGTTCTAGAAACAATTGTATTTGGTCCTCGCAAAGTTTCGAAGCTGCTGGGTTGTCAGGGGCCAGATCGGTTATGTTCGAGGGCCACTTGACCACGCCCATTGATGACAATACGGATTTTCCGGCGGTTCCGAGCGGATTGCACGCGAAAATAATTTCGGGCACCAGTCGTCCAGAGTTCCGAGGATGCGAGGGTTCTCCCGACGGCCTTCTTTGATTCGGAAGTGGAGGTTTAACCGTATGAAATGACGGGTCAGCCGGGTCCAGTTGGGTGGCACGATTCGTGGGTGCGTGGACCGTGATCGCGTTTAAGGCCGCCGGAACCGGCGTCGAATAATATAATATTAGCGGTATGGTTGGCCGCTTTGAAATCACGTAGGTCTCCTCTTCGGACCAGGGACCAATCCGTAATTTACTCGGCCGACTCAATGGAACGATTCTCCGGATCGTCCCGGATTGGGATATGGGTAATTACGATGCGACCCGTTCCGTTTCCTCTTGCCCGATTCACGATGCGCGCGGCGAACACCGTCAAAACGAATTCTCACACCCCGGAAAACGACCTTGACAATTTCCACCCTGGCTGGAAACCGTTGTGAAAATAACCTCTTCACAACTGGCACACTAACATCGTAAAAGCTACTCGATATTGCTCCATGAATTGAAAATTAACTACAAACAACCCCTTAAAATCGAATCAATTTTATTCAAGGTATCCATCGCGAATATTGACTTTCTTAATACATTTTCGAATTTTACCACGAACCTTGATAGACCTATCAGGAAGTGCAAGCTTCCATCTTTAATTTGAGCTCTCGAACGTTTGAAAATTCTTACGGGAACACAATTTAAAATTTATTCGAAGCAACCCCTTGAAATCGAATCAATTTTATTCAAGATATCGACCGTGAGTTTTGACTTCCTTAATACATTTTCGAATTTTACCACAAACCTTGATGGACCTATCAGGAAGTGCAAGCTTCCATCTTTAATCTGAGCTCTCGATACTTTTAAAAATTATTACGGGAACGTATCTTAGAATATCCTAAACGACCCCTTAAGGAACGTGGGAATTATGCAAATTTCGCAGACTTACCAGGAGTTCCGTAATTCATTCGATCGACGATTAGAGTGTTCACGCTTGTCCACCGGTTTTTCGCAAGGAACTGGCCGCGGAAGTTGCGAAATTCGTGGAAAAGGTTGCGCGAAGGCGCGGTGTCCGGGTTCGGAACGATAAAGCGCTGCGATAAAGTAGCCCGGACAAATAGTATCGCGTTCGGCTTACCGTGACACGGGTAAATATTTGCGGTCGGAATGGCCGATCGAGAGAGCTTTGCAGAAAATGCCTGGTGAATTTCTAGCAGGCCGTTTTGCCGCCGCCGCCGCCGCCGCCGCCGCTCTCTATCCCGGCCCGGGCTCTCTGTGTGTACACCGATTCGAAAGCCGCTCGTTACCGGTGCGCGTCGCTTTTCACGCTGCAACGAACCTCTCCGCTCGTTCCAGACCGGGAATTTTAAATAACAACAGTGATAATGATCACGCTGTTTTATCGGACGACGCGTGTGGATCGATGAAAGCTCGAGATTCGACCCGTGTCGAATTACGCTCTGTTCTACAAATTTTACGCTTCTCGTACTTCCGACTTGGAACTGCTGCGCGGAACAGTTTCATTTTTTATTTGCGACACTTTTATCCCAACAATTTTTATTTTGTCGTCTAACCGCGTGCTTTACGTTTTATCTTATGGTTGCAGTTATTGGAATATGGATAGGGTAACTGCACCAGTGAATGAACATTTAAGAAATTGTTCAGGAAGATATTTTATTTTAAAAAAATATATGTGAATTAACGGAATCTCGTATGTGCCAAATGGCTCCCTATACTTCATTTGTCAGGTGGTTCGGAACCCACCTTAAAAACAGTAGGTCCCGCTGGAATTGGTTGCAATTAGGCGATAGGTGAAATTGGAAAGAGAAGGAGAGTGGTGTATGGACTTGAAACCCTGAGGGGACCAAGTATCTATTTCCTACTTCATTTGTCAAATATAAATGAACAGAAATAAAATGAAATTATTATTATTTTTCTTTATTAAATGTTAAATAAAAAATATAAAAAATACCAGTCAATGAACACTACATTCTAGTAATTATTGATAATAATTGTTATTAATATTGACGGTTGTTGCGTTGTGTGGCGTTGCACAACTGTAATTCATGCTCCAGTATGGTCTCGAAAATTACCTGTAAAAAATTCTAGTATTACAACCTGGAAGCTATGAAAAAGTTTGAAAATCTATAGGGACTTCTTTGAACGTTTATGAAGACTACTGCGGGGCCATTACCTTGCCCCACGGGGCATTTCTATGGGCTCGGAGCCGTAGATCGTTTTCCGACGTGGTCAATTATTATTTGATGTACTATATCGTCGAATTAACTGTGTCTAGACTTGCATGGATCTATTGTAGTGAGTTACCTGGCGAACAGCTTCTGTTCACCGATGAATCAATTGTAGTTTAGTTCCCTATCAGTGTTTAATTGGCGCAAACTGCGGCGATTGATACGGCCGTTCACCGAGCAAACTGTTAGCACGCGCTCTCCTCTCTCCCTCACTGTGTCTCTGTCTTTATCTGTTGCTAGATCGGATTCTCAAGTGCGTACGATCGCGACATTCTTCGAGTACGTTCGCACACACGAACATTGTCGTAGTCGGCGTCGAAGGTGGAGCTTCCGTTTCCGGCAACGGACGTGCCGTATACGAGAATCGACACGTTCGAAAGCGTGTGTTCCTCGGACGTGTCCACTCGGGGGATGTTCGTTGTTATTCCGTGGTATTTTCGGAAGCAACCGTTCCGATCCTTTGTAACGATTGCGCAAGCTAGCCCGATCTTCTCGGAAAATCTTCAAACTATGTACATCGCAAGGAAGCCATTCCTAGCACTTTACCGTTGAACGTAATATTATCATATCACGAAGTAAAATAATATACAGTATTTTATCCATAAATGTCCAAAAAGTCGGACCTGTCGGGTGTATCTCCTTGAGGGGAAGTGAAGCTCGAGAGGCCTCGCAAGGAAGGACTCTTTCTTTCCCATACGCCCGAAACTTTAATTGTATATTACACAAGTAAATATCGTCGGAATTATATCATATTTGGTATGATTTTAATTAGAAAAATGCCACAAATATAGCCATCGAAGTTCCATAAAAAAAAATAATGAAGAACAAAGAAGTTAGAAATTTGGATTAGCTATGTTTATGTATATTATATATGTGGTGGGGACTGAGGAAAGGAAATGTTGTTTTAAGTTTTCTCCAATATTTGATCCCTTCGATAAAACACAAATACTGACCTTCTTTCAATTTTTTCAATCCAAATTTAAAAAATAATGCAGCGAAGGGTTAAAAAATTGACGTTTGGCAAGAAAAAGCAGGTTTCCGGATCAGCGTGTGGTGTCGGAGAAGCATTTGCGGGGCCGTAGGATGTTTAACCGCTACCGGTCGGTGAAGTGTTAAATTTTTCTTCGGGTACGTGATTTCCATGCGGCAGAAGACGATCGTCACGAGATTCCGCGGAGAGCGTGCGCGCGATCAGCGAAACGTGTTAATCGGTCACGAGTCGGCTGCGTCGCTGGGCTTTCAGAGCGGAAACGGTTGTGGTAATAACGTCTGGTGCGAAGTATTACAGAGAAATGAAAAGGAACTGTTCTCTCCCCTCCTTGTTTGAACTGTTTCTCTCTCTCTCTCTCCCTCTCTTTCGACGAGTTTACATACGCAGAGTAACCGATGTTACGAACAAAGCCATATCGAGATTCCAGCGACCGTAAGCATTGTCCCTTGATAAAGATATCGCTCCGTGGAAAACACCGATTCGTCACTGTCCCGTTCCTAATTGGGTTAATGCGTTCCGCGGCGATTCTCTTTTCTGCGGCGCAGCTCCGAACGAATATCGCCGATTGTCGCGACGATTGTAGCCAACAAAAGGCCGTGATTCGAACGATCCGAGATAATTGACGTTAAGTAGAGCATTCGCTCGGAGAACTCTCCTCCACCCACTTCCCTCTCCCTCGATCTTCTTCCTTTCTTCGAAGACCTATCTCGTTCCCTGCGATCAGGTTGTCCAGGCGAAACAATCAGTAATTATTTTACGCACTTGGAAGCTAGGTAGCTGCTCGAACTGATGTCTTTCAACTAGAATATCGTCAGCCTCGTATGAAAACTGCCTAAGTCCATTTCTTTAAAATATTTAATTGTTATTTTCTCCGAAACGGATAGACTTAAAAAAAATTTCAGTAATGCACTGTTATCCAGTTCTAAGTCATGTATCAGATTTCAAGTCTCTAGCTCATGAAGAAGTTAGTTTCAAATATATAAAAAATACCAGTGAATGAACACTACATTCTAGTAATTATTGGTGATGATTATTATTATTGATATTTATTAATAATTATTATTAACAATAATTATTGGCCCAAAAATTATTGAAATATACAAAAGCGTTCGTTTACTGGTGCAGTCACCCTATATAAATTATTCATATTGCCAACAAGAATATTCAAAGTGGATGGAGTTGTTGAAACCACCCGGTACGTAGAGTGACTCTTCCGTTGGCAACTATGAAAATTCGAGGTTTAACTAATCGACGAGAAGATGCACGCGTGCTCGCTCGTTCCAGATCGATTTCCATTAGAATTCGAAGAAAAGCCATTACGTTCCGGTGGCCGGAAACGCACACACTCTCTCTCGGTATCGTTCGTCGAGCGGTTTTCAGCGTGAAGTGTGTGCATATCGCGCCGGTTCGATTCCGTTGTCTGCCGCGCGATGAAGCGCGTCGCCTATTAAACACTCGGCGGCAACAGGAACAACGGTCGAAGCGCTTGCGGCGCGTCGTTACGGTTTCTTCATCGTCGTCGTCGCGAGTGAGTAACTACGCTCCGGGAATTCTACGTTTCGTTTTACGATCGCGATTCAAACGCTCCGCGAACTGCTGCACCTGTTCTATCGCGAGAATAGAGCGAACAACGGAGCAGAAAGAATCCTTATCCAAACATATTTTCATTGAAACGACATTCAAATTCAAAATTATTCATCGTAAAAATTCAAAAGAAACTTTTACCAATTGTACATTAATTTATTCATTTATTCCGTGCTAATAATTCGAACGTTGACCCCCACAATGTATTTTACGTACTAATACTTTTAAACATTTTTATCTTCAACCCTTTGCTGCATGAATTTTTTTTTAATTGGCACGAAAAAATTGAAAGAAGGTCAGTTTTTGTGTTTTATTGAAGGGACAAATTATTGAGAAAAAGATTTAAACAACATTTTTCGAAAAATAAACATAAATAAACATAGTAAGAAAACACATTCTTAGTTTACTATATGTATCAGATATGATACACTATGTAGCGAAGGGTTAAAAGATATTCGTACAAAAAAGAAATAAATTGTATGAATACTCTAGTAAATTATTTTATATAGATACATTTCTCAATTTAATTAAATTCAGAAATATATGTATTCTCGAAGAGGCTACCAGTTTGTTGTCTCAGCAAACATTCCTTTGTCTTCGTTGAAGATAATACTATCGAATGAAGATATACAACGTAGAACCGAATTCTGCTCGGTAGCAAACACCATGAAAAAGAGAGAGAGAGAGAGAGAGAGAGAGAGAGAGAGAGAGAACACGAGAGAGGAAGGGACGCTGGCGACGTAGAAGGTCGAGGTCGACGAGTCCGGAAGCACGTAATCTGGTTCTGTTTCGCGGAAAATCCTTATCCGGGCATTGTTCGACGCGCACAAAAGCGTCCTCGGCACGGTATGCATCGTAGCTGCGAGTCTGGAAATCGATAACCGATTTCCGGCGCGGCAGTGCCAGTATCGATCGACGACAACTGAGACGATCCCGAGTCTTGTGTACATTCCTCGCCGATTACCGATTCCTCGACACGGTCTCGGATTGCCTTCTAAAGAACCGAAGAATATTCGAGCTACTGCTCCATTATTCTTCCATTGCTATGAAACAGATATAGTCTTGTGACATGTAGAATCCAGCTCCGGTGGGACTGAGGGCAACGAAGCCACGCCCACCTCCCCGCAGATCATGCCTATTTCACGAAATCAAGACTCTTCGAAGAGCAATTTTCTAAGCACATTGTAATTCTAATCGTACGAAATCCGAATGAATTCAATCTTGTTACAAACATGTAGATTCGCATTTCAAGCACAACACGAGTAAAGTATAATTCAAAATGGCACTCGACGTGTTCGCTGCGCTTCTATGTCAAGACGATTTTGTTCACGTGAAATAGAGGCGTGGCATCGTGGCCCTGGCTCGGACGACTTTGTCCTCGTAGAATACAGGCGTTTTCGTCGTATCTTTAGTTCAAACGACTCTGTTCATACAGAATATGGGCGTGGGTCTGTAGCTCTGACTCAAGCATCTTTGTCCTCGCAGAATAGGGGGCGTGGCTCGTGGCCCTGGCTCCGGACAACATTACTCACCACGAGTAGAGCCACAACTTCAGAACCCTGTCTCAGATGACTTTGCTCTTGTAGAATAGGGGCGTGATACGGTGGCCCCGGCTTAGACGATTAGCTGAGGCTACAATCATCGCGTCTCTCGTGATAGAAGCGTGGCCCCGGCTTGGACGACTTTGCCCTTGTAGAATACGGGCATCTTCGTCGTATCTTTAGTTCAAATAATTCTGTTCATGCAGAATATGAGCGTGGGTCTGTGTGTCCGTGACTCAAGCATCTTTGTTCTCGCAGAATAGGGGGCGTGGCTCGTGGCCCTGGCTCCGGAAAAAACATTATTCTCCACGAGTAAAACCACATCCTCATATCCCTGTCTCAGATGACTTTGCTCGCGTAGAATAGGGGCGTGACACGGTGGCCCCAGCTTAGACTACAATCATCGCGTCTCTCGTAATAGAAGCGTGGCCCCGGAGCCGGTGCAGTGGCCCACGGGGCAATCGACGGCCGCACACGGTGAAGTTGGGTGGCACGGTTGGAAATCGATACGATGTATCGCCGGCCGAGTGAGCGGGTGGATGTTGCACGCCGATGAAAAGCGACGGCGATGCGACTCGTTGCATCGAAGTCTCTCGAGGACAGGGGAGAGATAGAGAGTGAGCTGAACGTGTGTGTCTGCCGGTCGAAATTCCGAAATTCCGGGCGCGCCGAGTTGTTATCTAACACGACGTGTCTGCCTTGGCGGGCACGTAGAGCAGCGGCGTCGTTCCTCTCTTCGGCGTGCACCCGCCGCTTTTCGCATTAGTCACCAGGGCTAGGACAAGACAGGGAACAGGACAGGGGACAGGCACGGAGACGGGAAAGGCGAAAGGCGATTGCTCCGCTCGCCTCGCGTATAGACACGACTAGTTGTAGGCGAGCGACGCCGCGCCGTCAGGTTTCTACACACGCGTATTTTGTTCCACTCGAGCGGCCACCGTCGTCGTTGTTGCCCAAACAACCAACCATTTCCAGGTAGAATGCGCACCGGTCGCTCCGAGATTACTCGACGACAACGGCCACCAGATAATCGCCTCGTGACTACGATATATATACACCATTCCGTCTGCTCTCTTTCTCTCTCTCTATGCAGCTTCTTCTTCGGGGGCCAGCTACTCTCGATACTCTCGGCGCCGGATGACTTTCGCGAATCGATTCGCTCCTCCCCTCCCCTCCCCGAACACCGTATTACGGTAGGTCGTTCACCGAGCTCGCGAATCTCTCCGGTCCTGCGTACACCAATCCACCGAATTATTATTATTATCGTCATTCGATACGTATACATCCGGACCACCGCACAGCGGGGTCGCGGCACAGAAAACTCGGCGGAAACTCGAATTATCAGAATTCAAGAGTTCGTGGATTGTGCGTCGGAAAGTATTCTAATGCTCTTGTAGAATCATTGGAAAATAACGAAAGGCTGAGTGAGATCGCACGATGGCGTTCGATGATGTACGCAAATATTGAAATTAACAAAGACAAATCGCGGAGCTTCGCTAAATTATTTGCAGCACACGTTTGCAGCTCTTGATGAAATTTTCCCTGGAAATTTTATAAGGGATTTCCAAATGAACATGAAAATCTGAAGGGGTTTTTTCAACTGTTGGTGTCGCAACGCTTGTGTAGAGTTTTACGATATCGGCGATGGTGTACAATATTTTTCGAGCAACCTGCACACCAGTCTGATCGATCGTGTGCCCGGAAAACAATTTTTTTTAGCTTATTTAACGTCGCTTTTTTAATTCTTCTATGAGAATTATTTCGCGACGGGGCCTACAGTTTGGAATAAATAAATATGTCTCTATATATGTATCCTAATGTTGTTAATATTAAATGTTAAATGTTCTAGGCGTTACGGTTAGTTTAGAATAAAGTTTAAAATAAAGGTGGGTTTACAAGAAAATCTTGTCCAGAGTTTAACGATAGTACCGACGATTTTGGAACAGCCTGTAGAGCCTTAGGTATCGTCAGCTTCATAGTCTGAAGTGTCGGAGAATTTTCGGAATGCTAGAACTTCGACTAGGATGGGTAGGAAAATTGCGAACGGTTTCTGATGAAGTGACGTGTCCCTGGAAGAGTCTAAGGGTCGTTTGGTGAGTCATTCGTTTCGAATCTCTTATCGACCAAGTTGTGAGTTTACGTTGAGATTAGTTGGATGTGTTAGCTAACCTAGCCCAAGGGCACGGAGAGGGAGTAGGGATCGACAAAGGAGCCACCGACAGGGTCCGATCGAACACAGAAATCTGGAAACACATGTGAACGATCGATCAATATCTGATCGTAGGCGAGTGGAGATATCGGGACCGATCGTGTCCCCGAGGGGTGGGTCGGAAAAATAGCTGACCTTGAAAACGGGCATACTATACTTTCGCTGTAGGGGACGTGTTTCGAAGTAGGGAGAGAGAGAGAGAGGAGCCCTTGGTATTCGGGACCCCGCCCTGGAGTCTTTCGAGGCTTTCCAGCCCCTCTCTGTTTCGAGGCAGGGCTGCCACCATCCGGACGAAGTCCCGGGGTGCCGGGCTCGGCCGATACGTTCCTGCCTGGCTCCCGTCTATCCCGGAGCTCATTCTTTCTCCGACCGTCGAGCAGTGCAGAACGCAGAGTGGCCGTACAGAACCGCCGCGATCTCTATCCACTCGGAGTTACGCGTAGGAAAATCGAGCAAAGCGAGAGAAAGAGAGAAGGGTGAAAGGTCGTCGAGCTACATTTAACGGAGAGTAGAATTTGATGTTTGATTAACAAACAGAGGAGAGAGGCCGGTTCTCTGCACGCAGTGTTTCAACTCTCTCTTCTCGACGGCGGGAACAAAGGAACGAGAGACACGCGCGTACAGAGAGATAGAGGAGATCCTCCTCCGGAGAGAGAGAGAGGAGAACGCGAAAACGATCGATCGGGTCCAGCCGAGAGCCGGTATCTCTCTCTCCTTCTCTCTTTCGTCTCGCACACGAATGGGACACCTCTTCGAGCTTCTTATCGGCGTGGTTCTTCGGCCCGCGATAGTGTACCTCTCCGTCGTCGATTGATCGATCGTGTCTTACCCGGTCTCGCAGGGGGTGAGTCTCTTCTTGGATCATCGTCTGTTTCACAGTGTGCACCCCCCGGTGTCGTTCTCCGCGCGCGCTCGCGCGCTCAAACGAAATCGGCCTGTGTGTAAATACCTGTTGGTGATATTATCGAGGGAGCCCCGTAGTTCCTCTGTGCGTCCTCTTGCGCGGGTGCGTGTGTGTGCGTGCGTACACGAGGTTCGAGGAAAATTCGAGTGAGAGTTCGTGGGTGGCAGCAACAGCAGCGGGGAAAAGACGGACTGTCGAGGAAAGAAAGAAGGAGAGTGGGGAACGAGCGAGGCGAAGAAAGAAAGAAAGAAAGAAAAAAGGAAGGGAAGGAAACCAGGGGGAGAGAGAGAGAGAGAGAACGAGCAATACGCCGCGCTGTGGTGACAGAAAGACGGCCGGACGGACAGACGGACGCCGCTTCCCCTCCGCTTCTCTCTGTTCAGTCGGTCGCGCGTTACCGAGCCTGGTGGATGAGTTCGCGAACGCGCTCCTCGCTCCCGCTTCCAAGCTGCTGTTGCGCCTCGAGTCCTCGAGATCCCGACGAGTTTTCGGCGATTACAGTCCTGTTCGACGCCCACGCGAACGAAACCTCGTGTGTGCATGTGCCGCCCTGCCAGCGGACGCGGAGAAAACTCGAGTCACTCCTCTCGAGCCGATCAGCATCATCGTCACCACTCTCTCTCGTGTCTGTCTAGACGCCTTCGACGTCGTCTTTCCAGTCTGCTTCGTCTCGTTCGTCTTGTACGTGTACATCGGCGCGCAGTCTTCACCTCGATCGGAACAGCCTCTCGGAATAATACTGCTATACCCAGTGGTGTGTTTCTTGTGGCGAGCCGCGGCGAGGGACGCTCTACAAGGGAAAATTCCGCCTCGACGACGCCCTCGACCATCGAGGTGAGTACCGGCGCAACGTGCCACATCGCGGACCAACCCCGGAGAACCCGGCATCGACGCTCCAGACGCGCTCGATCCTCTTTT
Organism: Lasioglossum zephyrum; assembly: GCA_028455615.1. Lineage (NCBI taxonomy): Eukaryota > Metazoa > Arthropoda > Insecta > Hymenoptera > Halictidae > Lasioglossum > Lasioglossum zephyrum. Next base: position 2,952,530 of record CM052326.1, read on the forward strand.
CCGCTCCGTTTCCGCGCAGCAAAGCGGAAATCTTAGTAGTCGTCGCCGCGTGGTCAGCCTCTTCCCCCGGTGTCTCTAGATTCTACATCGTTTCTTCATCCTCGAGATCCGCCTACCCGCTCGATAACCACTCGTCCCGGGGGCTGTGCATTTTTTTTTCTTGATTTAAAAGCGAGAGGGAACGAACCAGAGGCGCATAGTTCTCTGAGCGGCGGCGGGATTTCGAGCGTGTATCCCCGCGCGCCATTTTGAAGATGGGCACACACCACCACCACCACCACCACCGTCAATCGATATAGCAGCCGGCGAGCGAGAGACCAGCCGGCGGCTCTCTCTCGCTTGTGGTCTCTTCTTCTCTCGTTCTGCGTTGTTCTCTTCAGCTTGCTCTCACCGTTGCTGTAGCTGCCAAGAGTTCCTGGGATCGGTTCGTCGGTAGCCGATCGATCTTTTCACCTGGTCCGTGCGTTTGTTCCCCGGTTCTCTCTTCTCATTCCCTCCCTCTCTCTCTCTCTCTCTCTTTCGTCCGGACGCGATCGCAGGATCGTTGTGAACGGCCGCCGGTTACGCCATCTTGATTCCCCTTCTCCCACCAGGTGTACCCCCCTCGGTATATTAACCCCCGAACGATCGACCAGGTACGCACGATTTCGAGACCCGCGACCGGTGACCTTTCCTCCGCGGAGAATCGAGAGAGCTTCGGAGGAATCTCGCGCGATCACCGACCATATCCTCTCCAATTGAGGGACTCCTCTCTATCGAGCCACACACGATCTCCTCTTCAGGAACATCCAGCCCCCCTCCCCTCGGGCACAGCTTTAGACGATGCTACGCCAAATCCACGGGAACCGATCTCCTCTTCAACAGAGGGAGACCTCCCCACCCACCCTTGTGTGGCGAAATCGCGTTCGATCTGAACGCAACGAGGGAAACTTGGAGTTCAATAAACCCTGCCAAGCAATAATTACGATTTCGATCAAATTTGATTTAACTCGATCTGATTCGTTCGGATTCGGGGCTTTTTATAACGCGGTGCGAGTAATCAGGGGGTTGACGAGTTACCAAGGGGTTGACTATACCCTGTGTCGGAATCAGATAGTGACTTCAAATTCATCAAATTTAATTTGGTTCGTACCAAGTCCGATCTTTTTATAACGCGGTACGAATTATCAGGGGGTTGATGAGTTACCAAGGGGTCGACTATACCCTGTGTGTCGGAACTAGATAGCGACTTCAAATTCATGAAATTTAATTTAATTTGGTTCGTACCAAGTCCGATCTTCTTATAACGCGGTACGAATTATCAGGGGGTTGATACATTCTGTATCGGAGGTGGATCGCGATCGGTTTCCATTTTCGAGGGAGACTTGCTCTCCGTGCGACAAATTCAATTAGGACTGGCGGAGTTAGGGGATCGAGAACGTGCGGAACGCGGCTTTGTCCGCTCGCAGATTTACCGGCGTTCCCTTGTTACCATGGCAAAAGGAGAGGAGACACGGATAGAAAGGAGATACGTTCTTGCCAGCCCCCGGGTGCCTTAAACAGAGGCGACGTTTCTGCCTGCCTGCTTACCTGCCTGTCTACAATCTCTCTCTCTCTCTCTCTCTCTCGCTCTTTCTATCTGTCCCTCCTCTTCTCGCTTTCTCACTCCTTTGTGCCGATTTTGCATAGCAGGCCTCTACCTGCCGCGCATTTAAAACGCAGTCAAGGCTTCCACGGAAGCGATTGTTGTCGGTCGGGGAATGGCAACCGGTGGAGAAAGGCCAAGAAAATGCTGGCCGGCTGACTGGTTGAGACTGGCTCGCAGGCGGCCACTCTCCGCATGCACCTTGGCCCGTTCTTTCACTCGTCTGCTCTTTGCCTAGGTTCATTCCCAGCTCCTTTTCCTTCTCTCAGCTAGACCGCACAATTTCTCCAGAGACGGTGTCCTCGAGGCGCTCGATCTATCACTGGCAGAGCTGTCCCGTGGATCCTCTCCGGTGATCGAGTTTTACAGGACGAGGCTAGCAGACTTCTCGAGGTTCTCACAGTTTCAAACTTCTGCCGTTTACAGAGTACAACGCCTACAGTTGGCTCAGACCTGTTCACCTATGATCTAGCCAGAAATGTCTGGTCGATCGTTGTCATTCTCTACTCGCTGATCGAGTCTTAGGGGATGAGCGTAGGTACGCGTATTAGAAAAACGCATTGGAATCTGCGAGATTTTTCTCGATTTTTGTCCCCCTACTTTGTACGCTCAAATGATTCGATATAAACATAATCTGGTTAAATCATGAGCTCAGCGCAGTGCGTTGAAACTTCCACTTTAGAATGAGCCCTCGCAATGCTCATGGATCCTGCAAACACGGAACAATTGGATCCTGTAAACACTGTTTTCACCCCTAAATCTAGTAATATTCTAGTTATTTAAAGCAGTTGTATTGCCCCATTAACACTGGCCGAAAGGGGGTAGCTTTTTCCCGTCGATTCAAATCGAATCCCTTATTGCAACGACTCCGACAGTTCCTCTGGTGGGAGAAGAAAGATTTTCCTCGAGAAAAACCGGTCCTGTCTCGAAGCGTTTCGAAGGCTTTTCACACGGAACGAAACGGAATGGAACGGGGCTCCTCTTTTCTTCGTTCCCGTAAACGAGAGAAAGGCAGATGTGGGCAAGTTAACGACCCGTTATCGCGTGGACGGCGCGTATTCGCCGTTCGCGAAACTGGTTGCCGCCGATATTGCAGCAACTAGGGAAAAAAGAGGGGAAAAGAGAGGCGGCGGCGATGCGCGGCGAATCGCGAAACGTTGACCAATATGCCGAGCGCAGGTGCACGAGCCTGCGAAAACGCCGAGAGACCAGACACGAGAGGAGAAGTCCTCTTTCCCCTCCCACGAGATGCCGGAGAAACTCGAATTCTGACGCAGCTGTCAGGCTCATTTCGCCGTGTCCCGCTGCCATATTTCCCTGGAAGCACCTACAGAAAACTTTGTCCGTTATCAGAACTAGATAGGGTATCCCAGAATCCTTGTAGAAACTGCGGGGAATATTTTCGCGAAGGAAAAGTTTACTTCGAACGACCCCAGGAACTTCCCCCTTCAAGGAAGTACATATTTCGGGACACTCTGTATACGCGATGTGTACATCTTTCTTTGAGAGTTAAAAAATTAAATTTAATTGAGGAACAACTAAATTTCATCGACTTGAACAGTGAAGAATACAGACATATAGACACACAGACATCATCGCCGTTGCTAGCGGAAAGTGGAAAATTGAAAATTTAATTTGGATCCCGCAAACACTGTTTTCACCCCTAAATCTAGTAATATTCTAGTTATTTCAAGGGGTGTGTCACTCATCTGTAGCTGTGCTCCTTGGTCCTTTTTACAACAGGCGAAGGAGGCTGGTAGAACCTCTGACTAGATAAATACTCTAGAATCAGTTTCCTTATCTCTGTAAGGGAGTATGATAATCACGTGACATAGCTAGAATATTACTAGAATTAAGGGTGGAAACATGGGTTTAGTTGGGAACGTTTTTCGTCCTTATAAAATTGTATTTTGAGCTGCGCAGAGGTTCATTTAATAGAGGAAGATTCAGCGCTTAGGGCTGCGCCCCATCATACGAATGAAAAATGGCTTTTAGAGTAACTCCATGTTAGCGTGCAACATTTTGCTCTAATTGTAAAGAAACAAACGTCCAGGGAAAGATGACGGGACCCGTAGCCCACGCTGGCATCCGGAGCGGCATGATCTATTCTTGGATGGCGGGTGCAGCACGCGTGCACCCTTCGACCCCGTGTAAACATATGGGGAACGGACCTTGCTCGCCTAAAGACTCGTGTAAACACGGCAAGATAGGGAACGAGCACCACGGCAAACGCTGGATAAATTCGAGCAAACTTCCGCGTGCGACTCGCGCGAGAAACGGGAACCCGAACGTCCCCCTCCCGGACCATAGATCCATGGATCACTATAACCAAAATTTTCCACGATGTTCAATGATATTTCACTTTATAATTTAAACGATTACTCAACAGTTCTTTCTTGAACAATTTTAATTAGTTGTGTATTGGGAACAGTGAATTTTTTTACTGTCAACAACGTTAAGATCTATGATAATCGTGCATTAGCAAAGATTTATGATATTAAATTATGTTTTGATTTTTACTTGTAATATTATGATAGAATATTAAATAGTGGACATTAACATTTTCATCAATAATTTAATATTATTGAGGTTAATATTGAACTTTTTCATATAAAAAATTTTTATGTGTGAAATTTATACGGAAAATTTAATTTAATTTTTAAAAAGGAAGTTAAAAAAATAATTATTTGCATTCATCAATGTGCCAGAATTTTGGTTGTGCAACGACACTTAAACCTTTGCACTCGAAGATATTTTATCAGGAACATTAAACATTTCTTCCAACCTAGAATAATTCATTTAGTAATTGGTTAGATTCCAACATATTTAATAATGTAAAGAATATTTTTGCATAATGGTATAGAAATTTTTCGTGTTGATTTTGAGTCACTACTCGAGTGCCAAGGGTTAATATTTGTAAAAAAAGGTACGGAATGTAATCGGAACGATACGGCGATAGAAGCGATCTCGTAAATGAAGGGAGAAAACAGAGCGCGGAGGGTTGAAAAGAAATGGAAAGTGGGTGGCCAGGTGTCCAATTGTTGACACAAGGGTTGAAATATCCGAGCTGCCTTTCCCTAAATATTTCTGTGTGTTCTCGCCACTCGAATACTAGACACTAGACGAACATGGAACTATGACAGGAGCGAGGGGGAAAAAATGGGGATGCACGTGGCGGGGCTCACGATGGCCAAGAGCTTCGGGAGGTTAGTATGCGGGACACGCGGCCCCGTCAGAATGCTCGTAACTCTCAATTTGGAGAACAGTGGCCCGCCAGGAGCAGATGTCCTTTTCTCGTGGGCAGACGATTGGCCTAGACCTCGAATACGGCACCGTCGACTGACTCGTTCCGTGAAAATAATGGACGCGATTGATTCTTTGTGTACATTGTGTCGCGTGGGAATCGGCCGGCACACGTCCTCCACTATAGGCCACTGCCATAAGGGCAAATAAAAGCCGTTTTTATTAAGCTGCAGTTTTCCGAAAGTTCTACGTCGTCCAATCCGTCCCACAATTTTTCCTGTTGAACTAACGGCAAGAATAAATTGATTAAATTAAATGATCGAATAAACATTCCAGAAGCAATCTTTTAGTTATACAATTATGTTTCAAAATTTCAATTAAATTATGCTTGAAACGAACAAACTGTCGAGAAAAATTTTTAAGGACTAACAATATTTTATTATTGCCAACTTATTTATCTTGTCTCTTATCGCAATACAATAAATGTTCAGGATTTTTGTATGATCAACACAGATTCACGGAATTTTTCACATTTTCAATGTTGGTCGATATAAAAGGAGTTGCGAACAACTTTTATCAAATCGAATTTTCTCGAAATTTAACGTATAAAATAGAAATGAGTGAATTGTTATTCTAGTCTCTTTTATGCAGTTATTCTTTAAGAGCGTACGAGGCTTAAGATAGTTATCGTCCTTTTAAAAGTGTCCGAACATAACTGGTTCGCTGTGGGTTAATCTGAAATTCTTGTAGGGTAACTGCACCAGCGAATAAACGGGTAAATGAACGCTTTTGTATATTTCAACAAATTTTAAGCCGCACTCCATACTAGCGATAATGATTCTTGGGCCAATAATTAGTATTAATAATTTCAAAAATGCAGTGTTGATTGACTGGCATTTTTTATATTTTTTATTTAACGTTTAATAAAGAAAAATAATGATAATTTCATTTTATTTGTGTTCATTTAATTCACATTTTTTTTTTCAAGTAAAATATCTTCCTGAACAATTTCTTAAATCTTCATTCGCTGGTGCAGTTACCCTGTAACGTTGCTGGAGGTAAATTGTTGGTCCATAGTTGAAATTGTTGATGTATGTGCGTGGTTTGGTGGACAACGCGTTCATGCTCGTTGCTGCTCGTTTCTGACACCGGGACGGCCTTGATTTCACGCTGCAGCCGAGCGCTGCAAACGACCGGTTCCGAGGCTTCTGCTAGAAAAAAAACCGGTCGGCTGCGTTTCCACGGATCTTGCGAAATTTCGATCGTTACGCTCCCGAGCGAATAAGCGTCTCGTTCCGGCTCGTTCTCGATCGCCGATCGACAGGACTACGAGGAATTTTCTGACTCACGCGATAATCGCCGCGCAAACCGTTATCGTTCCTCGTTTATGAATTTTCCATGTTTCGTTCGCACCATGACCGCGTCCGGTCTCTCGTCATTTCGACGTCGTTAATGTCGCATAAACGTCCGCGACACGCTCGTCGACGGGACGACTTTCCGTTTCGACGAATCGCCAAGAATTTTCGATGATTCATCGAATATATCGTTCGTAGCCGAGATCGCACAACTCGCACTCTGCCTTTCTGTGTGCCGTTCTCCAGGTTTCCACAATTCCCACGTTCCTCGGGAATCGTTAACGGGAACTTTTGAACGCTCCAGCGAGATTAAGATTAGATTAATGCGCTACAAGTTGCTTTCCAGGAGAATTCTGAACGTGTTGAAACGTTAAATAGCTCGGACAAAATTCATTCGATATTTAAGGGTTGCGTCGAAACATATTTAAATTGTATTCCCCGTAAAGATTTTTTTTCATTGAGATGAAAGAATTGAAAGAAGGTCAGTTTTTGTGTTTTATTTACGGGAAAAATATTTGACAAAAAATTCCAACATTTTCAGAAAAATAAACATAATATGACAACACATTCTTAGTTTACCATATACTGGATTTGTTAAAAATATCAGATATGATACACTCGCACATTGTGATAGGTCCATTTTAGGTGTATAGCCAAATTCGAAATCATATTAAAAAATCGAAATATGATGAAAATTCCTCGGTGAAATTTCACTCGATTTTACGTGGTTCTTTCGAATCAATATAAAATTGTGTTCCCGTAGGAATTGTGAAATATTAAAGAACCTAAATGAAAGCTGAAAGCTTGCCCTTCCTGATAGGTCCATCGAGATTCGTGGAAATATTCGAAATCGTATTGGAAAATTCCCGGTCGGTACCCTGTCAAAAATGATTCAATTTTCAGAGGTTGCTTGCGTTCAATTTTAAATTCTGTTCCCGTAGGAATTTTCGAACGAACGAGAGCTAGAATTAAAGCTGGATTCTCGTACTATATGATAGGTCCATTTAGATTTCGTGGCTAATATCGAGGCCAGTACCTTGCGATGGTGGGAGCGACCGTTGTCGTCGGAATTCGGTTCCCATAGACTGGCAGCGAGCGATCTTGCCGCGACACTGTCGTTAAGCCCTTAATAGTCTTCGACGGCAGTGACCCCTGAATGCGCTTATTAATCTATTGAGCGGATCTGCAAAAAGAAATGTGGCGCGCCGGCTGTGGACTGTTGGACTGGCAGTGTCTCGTTTGTACGGCTGCGATGAATAGATAATTAGTCGGTGGCTCGCTGTGCTCTCGGGATTGAGATCGCAGAGGTTTGCACGGTTAGCCAACACCGGCCACTCGTCGCAGATAATCTGCTTTCTTTCTCGAATCGCCCCGTTTACGCGAAACCGAGCGCGTTTCGCAACTCCTACCTTTTCGCAATCCGGTTAATCGCTGATTGTTCCCGGCCACCGATTGCCGGCTAATCTAATCGGGCTGCCGATCGTTCCGCGAATCACGCGATTCCGGTTTCCTGGAAATCGCGCGTCGCTGAAATCACCGGGTCGACTGGAATTCGCGAAACGACTACCTCTCCCTGGTCATTTCTATGCGAAAATCAGCAGCGAGAAGCACGCATCGAATTTCGAATGTAAGCTACCTCGAGGAGGCGTGGCCTGGCGCCCGGTGGGCGTGGCTTCAGCGCTCCTGAGGGAACGCCGAAGGAGAACGGAATTTTCGCAACGTGGCTGCATTGTATTAGCGTGAAAAGAAAAAATGCTGATCGTTTCAGAGACTTTGGGGTCCATCGATTCCGAGTCGTTGAATCTCGATCCACGGATTGAACCAACCGGAAGAAACGCTTTCGTCGCGCGTTTTGTCTCACGATGCACGCCACCACACACCGGCGTTGCACGTTGATACGCTAAATATAGGAACTGCGGCGACGAGATAAATCGTAGGTGCGAGTGAGTTACGACAGGAAGGGCCACTTTTTTCCGCGGGATGATGCGCTTACATGCTTCCCACGAGACTCACGGAGCTTCGACACGTGTGTCCCGCCTACTAACTCCTCGCCACTTTCTGCTCCGTTCGACACGCTAAATCTATTTTTTACCGACCTGCATGCCTCACCCTCTCTCGGGGTTGCACGCTCTCGAGGAACCTGGATTAACGTAAATATTTGTCGAGGCCCTTGAAAGCCTGTCTAATCTTTCTCGGGCCTGGGAGACCGTTGTAATATCGATCTGGAAACGGTATCGTTCCTGAGCCTTCGCTCCTCTTGATACACTATTTTATTTGATAAGTTCACCTGCACAGTCGATTATGGAAATTTTCCAAGACAGAATCCGCACTTAGAAAATTCACAGTACAATTCAAGGAATAATTTTGTTTATCATTATCAGACAGTGGATGTTTAAGGAAAATACAAATTTTCTATGTGCATTGGAACAATCTTAATCGAAATAGAAATTTGTTTTCTTAGTATGTTTAATCGGCTGAAAATAATATAACAGTATTTTTAAATACTTGGAATGTTTTTACTGTCTTAACTCACACCTACAATAATTTTTATAAGTAGTGGTATCAAATTTAATTATATAATTTATTTTGATTTTTTATAGAAAGTTTAACATTATTTGAGGTTAATATTGAATTTATATTCATTTCTCCCATAATTGCATAAAATCATCTGTACAATCATTATAAATAGCAAATTCGTCACCGTTTTACCAACGTCCGACTAACAAAGCTACGGCTTTCGAAGAAATTAACTGCGGAGGGGTGCATCTCTCGATAATGCTCTCGTCTTAATTCGGCGAAGCCGAGGGGTACGAAACGAAGCGGAACAATTTTACCGACGAGGAGGGATCCTTTGTTCGGGCAGCATTTGCTCCAATTTGCTCGGGAAATTCGGTTGGATGTTGCGGGGGTGGATTCCGAGTGCGCCGCGTCCCGTTCTATTACGTCACGTAAGAATATTGGCGTCGGAGGAGACGTTTCCCATTGTGCAGCGTTCGTAGCCGCCGATACGGATAATGGACGCCGAAGTGGATACAGTACGTGTTTTCCAGTGTCTCCGGGCGGTCTCTTCTCGGCATGGAAATGTTCCCCCGTGGAAAATCGGGAAATTGGTCTGCGGCCGTTCGGCAAATAAAACGCGCGCGAGTACTCGTGTATATATCGATTCGACTGGATCCTCCGAGCACAGCCGGTCCGTGGGACGCAGACCGCGTCAAACGCATTAACGCGAGCGTAGCAAAGCTGTTGCGCACCGCCGACACGAAAGTGCAATGCACCGTGAATAGCCTGCCAGAGACGAACGCTATTATTCGGTGACAGTGATACAAGCCGTCGTCCGATTGAACTTCTCTTTCGCGGAACAGGTCCGCTCTCGCCGGACACACCACTCATGCTTGCTGCCTTTCTCGACGCAACTAGCGTCCCAAGGCTCGCGGAAAACGACAGCTTCGTTAACGAGATAATCAGCCGAAGTCACACCCGATTTTTTCACAGTTTTTCATCCTGCATTCATTCCATCCTCCGCACGCCAGGTGCAAGACTATCTTTCATTATGCATAATTATTGTTAAATACCAAAAAAAAACTGAAACACGTATCCCCTATTTTGAATCAAAAATCGCACACCAAGTTTACATTAAAATTAAACAACAATAGATACGTGAATCTGCAAAAGAAAACATAAAATTTTTAATGTACTGTTTAAACGAAAAAACGTTTGTTAAATTTTTTTGCACATTTTCCATTAAAAACACACACAATTTTAAAAAATCGAATTTTTTCGACCACTGGTTTCCAAGATATCTCAAAAAATATTGTATCAATTGAATATGTTCCCTTGTTAGATGTCTTTCAAGTCGATATCTTGAAAATTGTCGGAAATATGTGACTTCTAAATTGATCTCGCTTTAAGAGCTACAAAAATATCGTCACCAGTACTTTGCCGAGTCTCACATTTTCTTTTCTGCTGATACAGAAAAAGATATCGATATCCAATTTTTCGCGTTCGATCAGACTCTATTGGCACTTGCCTTTAGATTTTTTCAAGTCGATATCGTGTAATTTGTTCTTAATATGTGCCTTCGAAGTCGTTCCAGTTTTTAGCCTTTAGACAAGCATCGTCACCTGAAGCGTATGACGTTCCAGATTTTTTTTTCCACCAAGACAAGCAAAGCTATCAACATGCAACTTCTTGCATTCGATTATGCATTGTTTGCCCTCATTCCTATCATTTTTGCCGCATAAAATTGTAGTTTCGCATTCGCAAAATCAAGAACGATGAAAGAGAAAGCTTCGGTCGCGCGGTTTTTCGCATTCGATTGTCAGTCGTTGCGAACGCAGCTTGGCCCCCCTCCGTTTTTTCGCAAGCCGCTCGAACAACGGATCGTTTCCTCTTCTCGCCGTGAGAATAGGGGGACCAACCTCGGAACCGTTAGCCATTGGTTCGCGGCCGCTAAACGGTCCGCGGACCATTTTCCTCGGTGATAATTGGACAGTCCAGGTTTGCATGAACGCAGCTCTTTATCTGATTTTCCTCAGCTCGGCGCTTTTGTCCTTTCTTCGAACGATTTCTCTCCTCGGGAGTGACGTAACCCAGGGACGAGCAACCGCGACTTCCGTTCGGTACGAGCACGCGACCGGATAGGAAAATTTCTGACGTGGAACGAAGTGGTCGGTGCATCGACTGCTTCAGCTATACTTTGCCGTCGTTTTCCTTCTACTGTCATTTAAATGCCTGTCTCTGATCAGAACGAGCTTCGAATTATTCTTTCCTATTTGCGCCGTTCGCTCGTGTTTCTAGAGAAATTTTCCTCGTGTCGCGTAATAAGTTGAAGAACGCGAATTTTCTCAAAGTGCGACGGTATCAACGACGGTCGGATAAGAGTCTCTGTAAAAACGTCGCTTATCAGCGATCGTAAACGGTGTGTTTACGGTGCCTTGTTGGATGGTGTTGGATCGTTGAAATCGATCCCCATGCGTCGCCATTTCGGTCAAGGAAATAACGGTGTGCTCCAGTTCTAACTTCCAGAACGCGTTGATCGTACGTGTAACTAGAATCGGGAACAAAATTCCACGAATTTCTATCATATCGTGCTTGAATATTGCAAGTTGATACGTTTGGGGTCCGTCTAATCGAATCTTTAACTCGTTTCGTATGTGTTTGTCTCAAAGTTGTGCTCAAAATCTTGGCAAAGATAAATAAAAATAAAATAAGAATGTTCTATCTGCAACAAAGTGGAGTGGATAAGAAATCATTCTCTTTCATTAATATGTCTAATAGGTTGCAAATAATATAGCAGTACGTTTAAATTCTTCAAATATTTTTACTGCCAAAAATTGCACCTGTTAATATTCATCACAAATGCATAAAATCCGTGTTTGTCTCAAAGTTGTGCTCACAATCTTGGTAAAAATAAATAAAAACAAAATAAGAATGTTCTATCTGCAACAAAGTGGAGTAGAAATAAGAAATCATTCTCTTTCATTAATATGTCTAATAGGTATAATATAGCAGTACGTTTAAATTCTTCAAACAATTTCGCTGCCATAAATTGCACCTGTTAATATTTATCACAAATGCATAAAATCCACTGTCCACCGATGAATGTATCAACCTGGTCTGGCATACTTTGTAAGCTGGTGTAACTCTAATGTTACGTGATCTATGTTTAATGATCTAGCAAGCGCGTGGCGGTGAAAGGGAGTCGCGCGGAGGTGTCCGAGGGAGAGATTTGTCTGATCCAGCGACGAATTGTGTGATTGCAGGTCAGTTTAGTTGGGCGCGCGAGCACACCTGATCGACGCAGCATCCAGAAGGCTTGGGAACAAGAAAGAGGGACAGGTGAGACCGAGAAGAAGGATAGAGAGGCAAACGGAGCAAGATGGGAGGTAGACAAAGCAGAAGGTCCGTGGATATAACGACGACGCCGAAGAAGGAGGGGCTACCGGCCGATGGCAGTGTCGGGGACGCCGCCGCACCTGGCGATGGCAAGCTGGAGAGGATCGAGGAGACCGACACGAAGCCCACCACCAACGGCATAGCGCCGCACACGGACCTTGCCGAGGATAAAGAGAAGGATAAGGATGAGACCACAGAAAAGGAGAAGGTAAGACACACTCGACACGTTCACAATAAATCCACATCAAAATATCACAGCGTGCCGAGACACCTTTCCTTGATCTGTAACCAGAATTGCCAGATTGAGGTACTCGTCTGAGTCACTCTCCCCCACTCCACACTCACCCACTTTCCTTACTTCTACTCACCATTCTCCCCACAAGTATTCACTACTCACTCTCCCACTCACCAGTCTTCTTACTACCCACTATCTTCAATTATTGCCTATATAATATAACTATAAATATAACTACTACCTACTCTCCGAGTCTACCCACTCTACTCACCATTCTCTCCATTCTCCCCATAAGTATTCACTACTCACTCTCCCACTCACCAGTCTTCTTACTACTCACTGTCTTCAATTATTACCTATATAATATAACTATAAATATTACTACTACCTACTCTCCGACTTATTACTCTCTCCATTATCCCCAGAAGTATCCACTATTCACTCTCCCACTCCCCAGTCTTCTTACTACTCACTGTCTTCAATTACTACCTACATAACTATTACCTACTCTCCGACTTATTACTCTCTCCATTGTCCCCAGAAGTATCCACTACTCACTCTCCTACTCACTACTCTCCCTACTCCTCAATGTCTCCACTCATCACTGTCTCACTCACTACTCCCCACTGTCTCCACTCTCCCACTACCCCTGCCATGACCCGATACGTAGCTAATCGAGTAAGGTAACTTCCCCTCATCTGGCGACTCTGGTAGAACCTCAATTTTCACACGAATAAACAAACAAATATGCTGCACACGATGTCGTGTTTGGACTCGTTTCGATCAGAAAACCGTCGCAGGAATTTTCAAGTGAATCTTTTACGTGAATAATAATGTTGTCGCAATAAGAAAGAGATTTTCGGCAGGTCTGGCGCAAGCGAAGCGCTGAAAGAGCATGATGTCCGCGTGTCCAGCTTCGCGTTACACAATCGGCCGGGACCATGCACGTGCGCGTACTATTCTGAGCCTGACCTAGAAGATATGCTACGTGTTTGACGCGTTTCGGATGCTCGAGAAAAATGAAACACAGAAAGGAGTGCGAAATAAGCTTTTCTTGCACAGTCTCGCAATTATCAGTCGTTTGTGGACTCGGTATTATACGCGATTGGATCAGTATTTTGTCCCACCGAATTTTCCTTTTCTTACATCAAGGATATTGTCTTCCTAGCGCGTACGTAGAATTCGATATTGTTCGAGGTTCAACGGACTTCTCTGTTTACCCGACGATCGCGGCGCGTCGTTGACCAAGTTCTGTTCACGTGGACGGTCGCGCAGGCTTGTCTCGAGCATCGAAAGTTCGAACTGTCGCTCTCGACGAGTCGCGTAATCGTGTCAGCGTATTATCGTGAAATGCTGCGAGCTAGACGAAACTTGATATTTCCTCGATTGAGCAACCCGGCAGCTGTCATGCACCAGATACGCCGCGCCGGTAGCACGCGAACGAGAGAAAACAGTGGACTGGAGAGAAAGAGAACGCCTAGATCTCTCGGTGGGGCTGGCTCTTGCTCGTGAGCCTCTTCCTTTCATTTCTGATTGAAGGAAACGGCCGGAAAGAATCAACACAGGAAAAGAAAAACAGCTGTATTCTCTTTACACGGCTCGTTTCGATCAGATACCAGGACGATCGAACCCGCTGTGTCTCGTCATAAGTAGACTGCGGATGTTCATGCAATTTGCAATTTTTCCAGACGATCTTTAACCCCCTGCTTTGACGAGCCAAACTCGTGATTATTGTTATTATTATTTATTATAGACGGGTAGAAGCCCTTTTTACATTTTACAACTAATTACAAAGAAAAGATAAAAGAGAAAGATAGAAGACTACTTATCTAATAAGAAAGAAGGGTCATGTGTGTGCTCTCAAAGACAAAGAGAAAAAAAATAATACTGGTACAATCGATAGGTATTATCATATAATCCTGCGTAGTGGCATTTTAAAATTTTGCAAAAATTCTAAAATTCATAATTGTGATGATTGTTTTTTTTTTTAAACAAAGTCTAACAAATATATGACTGTTACGCGTTTACATTTTAGATGAGCAAATTTTCAGAAGCTATGTATAAAGATCCGCAGTCGAGTTAGAAGTTACCGAGCAACTATAGATCTTGTAATCCATAGACGACGTACAGCGGAACGATCACTTAAAACCTCCCTCGTTTGGCCAATGCTACGCGGTAACAACCGTACAATGATTAACAACAAGATTGTCTTCACTTAATACGTGATTGCAGAGAATACATGCCGGTGACTTACGATCTCTGCACGGTACGCGACCCACGAACTTGTTCGCGCCTACATAGCCTTATCGATCGCCGCTGCGTTTCTAGAGCGGGAAACGCGGCGTGCACTTGGTTTCCTGGAAAGAGGATATTTTTACACGCGCATTACGCCCGTTGTACCACTTTGCTCGACGAGCGATAACGATCTTCGCCGAAACTCCAACTCGGTCAAGGAAATTCTGTCGCCTCCCTAAGTACACGGTATTCGCGATTTTTCTCTGCGAACGCCGATAAAGCTGTCGACATGGAATTTCTTGCATTCGATTCGACACTACTTGCGCTTGTATTGAGATTTTTTTGCACTAAAAATTTTGAAAATTGTCAGAAATGTGTGCCTTCCGAGTCGGTTCCGTTTTTCAGCCACAAAATTATCGCTAATTTATGAAGTTTATGAAGTCTCTGATCTTTTTCCGTCGAGAAACAAGAAGCTATTGACATGGAATTTCTTGCATTCGATTCGACACTATTTGCGCTTGTATTGAGATTTTTTGCACTAAAAATTTTGAAAATTGTCGGAAGTACATGGCTTTGAAGACCGACAGGTTTTTCGTATTATCAGCTTACTTAAGGGAAACATTCGGGAACATTGGTCTGTCCGGTGGGAACGAACGAGTGTACCGTTCGCCGGCGAGTTTGCACAGGTGAGAGAACCGCGTACCGGTCACTCGTTGCCGCGGCTAACTGTAGTCGCGTCTGTCTTGCGCTTCGCTCATACCTAACTGTCCCAGACGGACGATTTCATTTGTCTGGCTCGAGAGATCGAATCCAGAGAACGAAGACCGGGGTAGACGAACCATCATCCTTATACTCTATCTCTCCCTCGGCTGGGATCTTGCAAAATCTCGAGGCGGCAGGTGCGCGAGCCACTTGCGAGTCTTCTCGCGGTGAACACCTGTCCCTCTCCTCTTGGTCCCGAGATCTTTTATTTTCTCGCGAGCCCGGCCAGGCTGCAGAACCGATACCAAGAATTCTCTAGCAAGAACCCAGTGGAAAATCCCACGTAGACGGTAGTTCGTTTGGTAAAAAATGACTACCCTCGTGTCTTTAATAATTGTTATAAATTCAACAAAAATTACGTCTAAATAGAACAATTATTTAAAAATGAACATTTTGTGAATGTGATTTTCGATCGAAAAAATCACTAATTTTCTTTTGTAAAACCTACTGAGGCTATTTAAATATTTCTAAAAAAAGTTTCGTTTTTTCAATGAGGAGCATTCTTTCGCCTTGGAATTATTAAATAAGTAAATATATTTATTAAATAAGTAATTCTCAATGGCCTAATGAAAGTTGTCGAGGTTTGTGTTCCAATTAATTCTGCATTTTTTCAAAGTGGAATATTTTCGGTATACTTTTAATTATTTATATTTAATTATTATTGTTTAAAGTGTCACAGATACTTCAGTGAACATTGATGTTTAAAGGCATTTAAAAATCAACATTCTGAGTGATTATGCTGTTTCGTCGTGACGTAGGCGCGCTCTTGACGTTATAAAAATCGAAGGTGGACACAGGCTAAATGCAGGTGAAACAGTGATCTCGATCAGTGATCCAGGCTTGCGATTTTCGTACGAGACGACAGAGAGAGCCGAACCTCACCTTGGCAGCCTTGACCGTGTGATTTTACGACGCCAATGCACGCGCGCAACACGACGCACAAGCTCGTGCGTGCATCGCGTGCACTCTCTCGCAGGCCGCCTGCAATTAAAACGCCATTCCGAGGTCGTAAAACGCCGGTCGTTTTCTTTTCCTCGGCTTTTCCCGCGGCGAAATTTCGAAAAAGTATCCGCGATACTAAATGCGGTCGCGCTACACCCCTTTTTTCGCGTTCACGCAAACATCGTACAGTAAATGCATCCAGGCAACCCTCGCACGAGAGATTCTAGGATAACAATTTCTGCTTTTTCGAAACAACGAGTTATGTTTCATTCGCTAACGTCAGAGAAAAAAATCAAGGATTTATTAACACTATTTTCAACTCTATAAAGAGTCTCCAAAAGGATGATTAATTACAATTTATGATATTTTTTTATAAAAGATCAATTATCTATGCACAGGGTGGTTCGGTAAAAATTAGCACTTTAATATCTCTGTTAACTTTTGAAGATATCTACGAACTTTAAAAATAATTCAGGTTATGCAGCAGTAATAATTTTTGTTTGATGCTTCACTTTAATATTAAAATGATTAGTCTAGCAGTTTTTAATAATTCATTATTCAAATAATAATTTCAGAAGAAGATGAGACATAGCTTTTAAACTGTTGATCATTGATTTTCAAAATGCAATTTAAAAAATTCCTATGGGTAAAATGTTATTAACCCTTGTACGTTTCTCAGGGTGACAATTCACCCATTCAATGTTTTCACACATCGTAAAATTATTCATCCTTTTATGTCTACATGGTGAGATGTATTTCTTTAAAATGTCACGCTATAAATGAAACATAATGCGTTGAATGAACGTGTAAAATAAAAATGGGTAAAACGTTATGCAGCTATTTTGAAGGATCGTATGAGGGTTAACAGTGTTCCTTCTTGTACATTGAACAATTCGTGAGGTGGCGTGGTCGCGGTAAGACAATAACAACCTCGGAGGATTCTCTGCATGTATCATCGCTGTTAAAACGAGCTTACGAGCGTAGACAAAGGATCTTCGCGAACGACCTACGTCGCCGGTCAAAGTGTTAAACACGGCTTTGCAGTGTGAGCCGGTCGAGTGAGAAAGAAAGACAGAGAGACAGAGATGGAGAAAGAAAAGACAAGTTGTTTCCGCATGAATCATCGCGCGCGACGAATAGGGGGGTTGCGAGGGACGAGAGGGACGCGATCGAGTCGGTTTATTAATTAATACGAGGCACGAGTCATCTGTTAGCCTCCGCTAATTAAAGCTGGCGCGGCGGCAGTGGCGGCGGTTGTCGCTCGAATTCCATCGGCTTTCCCGAATACTCTTTCCGCGCGAAAGAGACACAGCTTCCAGATCCTCGTTCTCTCTTGATCTCGCGCCGAAACGAAAGCAATGCGAGTAGAATGCTGTTAATGGCACGGTTCTCGAAAGGCCAGTCTCGGACGCGGAGGAAACGAAGGTTATCCGCTCGCGGGAACGGAATCGATCACGGAACGTTCCGTCGCGATTATCCGCACGAAACCGCTCGATCCAGCGTCCTTGTTCCCGCGTCCCGTTTCGACAGTTTTGCCTCGTCCTTCTCGCTCGGGCTTCACCGTCGGAGATCCTCGGCCTCCGACAACCATCGAATTCCACGAGAACAGAACATAGTAGATATTTCTTCTGAAAACGTCGACTGGTCTCTCGTCTCCCATGAGCAGTTTACTAGAAAGTAAGCTTTAAGTCAATTCCCCTCAGTGCCGCACCCAGGATTTAGTATTTGGGGGAGGGGCGAGTTGAACAAAATTTACCTTCTTTTAGCAAAAATGTCTGTCAACGATAGCCACACATATTTACTTATACTTAGTTTTACGTATTATTATTATTATTTATTATATAGACCTATACAGTTTTTAAATTTGTCCGAATTTCCGGATTCGGACTCTAAATTCGATTGAACCTCGACCAGCCCGATCCAGCAGGTGATTCAAGCCTCGGGAATTCGGATTCGCCGCTGCACCTGCGAGAGGTCGTCCTTCGAAGAGCCTGTCCTCGAGCCGCGAATTTCTTGGTATTCCGATATCGTGCGATAGGCGAGCGTAGATTTTTCATCGGGGTCCGCCGACGCATATCAAACCCGGGATAAATCATTGTCCATCGACGCGCGCGCTGCACCGTGGATTCCGATGTTGTGCATTTTCGAAGAAACAGTCGATCGTAGCTAACGAACGGTCAGAAATCGATCGTGATCAACAGCATTTTTATGCAAAATAACTCATTCATTATAGTAAGATTTGAAGGTTTTTTGAAATATCTTGAAAGTTTTGTGTTTCAGTCGACTTCGTTAAAAGCGATTAAAATGATTTAAGTTTATAAGAATGATTAAGTTCTTTTTACACAGACTTTCTGTATTTTTTAATCAGTTTCCATGTAAGCACCTTCGTAATTTCAATGATTGTTAAATGAAAAGTATAAAATTGTTTATTTGACCAAAAGTTAGTTCAGTCCTAACAGGAAATATTGAGCTTACTCTTGGACAGAAAATTTGTCGTTTCGGTGGTTCTTCACGTGTCAGGAGTGACCCAATGTGCTTATCTGGATTGATATGGAACTACAAACAAGTGATCCGATTGAATGCTTCCCCGAAGCGGTACGAACGATCCTGTTCTCTTGATTTCACGACGGTCGAGCGTGTCCCTCTCGCTTTTTCTCTCTTCTCTCTTTGTTTCTGCTCGGTATCGGTCGCGATACCGCGATATCCAAGACGAACGGACGAGCGGACGTCTCGTCTGGCCGGCCAGAACGAAAATAACCGGATATTTACATAATATAATGCGCGTTCTCGACGACTCGACACTCTCTCAGCCGTTTCCAGACGAATAAGAAAGGCGTGTATCGCAGCTGCGAAACACCAGCCGGCTTTGTCTTGACAGTGATCGAACCAAGAAATCGACGGAGATTTTGACGCGACGAACATAATTCGGTTTACGAGATATATTTCGTTAGCTGGAATCTCTGTTTTGGCCGACGCGAATATGACGATCGCTACCGCTGCATAATCCGATGATAACGTGTTCGCCGATTGTTTGCTCACGACCGTGACGATCGCATCTCGGAATGACTAACCGATCGAGCGAATGACGTGTGCTCTTGCTCCCTATTCTCGTTAACGTTGACCCGACAACAGAGTGCGGTGAACGATGATAACGCGTTCCCTTCGCGAATCGTTTATTAATTCATCGGACAGAGGAGAATCTTTCTACGAGCAGACCGAGGGCCACCAGGCCACGCCCACATCGCTCGCGCCACGCCTACTTCTCCCTCGTAGTGGCCCTCGAAGCGCAATTTCATTCCTTTAACGCTGGCTATACGAGAATGCGTTTTAATATTTGATTTCTGTTGGTATATATTATCAAACAACTTTAGACTGCGGATATTTCTGCAAAATAATAATTTTCTTCATCAATTCAACAGCAAGGAACAGGAACCAAAAACAAAATTCCGTCCGTCTTTGATCATTTGAATACATTGAGAATATGATCGTCGTGCTTAAAATCCTGTCGAAAATGCATCAAACTCGCAGTCAATCAGTTGAAATAATTTTTCGCCGACTGTTTGTTCACGACTGTGACGATCGTATCTCGGAATGACTAACCGATCGAGCGAGTGAGTGTGCTCTTGCTCCTTATTCTCGTTAACGTTGACTCGACGACAGAGTGCGGTGAACGATGATAACACGTTCCTTTTGCGAATCGTTTATTAATTCGTCGGACAGAGGAGAATCTTTCTACGAGCAGACCGAGGGCCAACTGGCCACGCCCACTTCGCTCGCGCCACGCCTACTTCTCCCTCGGGCTGGCCCTCGAAGCGCAATTTCATTCCTTTAACGCTGGCTTTACGAGAATGCGTTTTAATATTTGATTTCTTTCGAGTACATATTATCAAACAACTTTAGTTTCTTATTTTTAACAAACAATTCAACAGCAAGGGACAGGAATCAAAAATAAAATTCCGTTCCTCTTCGATCATTTGAATAAATTGACAATATAATCGTCGTGCTTAAAATCCTGTCGAAAGTGCATCAAATTCGCAGTCTATCAGTCGAAATAGTTGTTCGCCGATTTAGTTGTAGCTTTATTATAGAAACTGTGGAGCGAAGATAGGTCCCTGTCGGAGCACCACTGATCGCTCTCTGTAATCCGAGAGTTTCGCGGTTTCCTCTCGTACGTGGTTGTCCGATTCGCATAAGTCTCTCTCGGCCGTTATCGTCGGCGAACGGTTCTCCGTTGGTTTTTCAATGTGCACGAAGCCGAGAAAGGCGATCCGTGCGAAACGCGGACGGTCTTTTCTTTCGAAACGAGAGGAAGAAGAGCCCGCGAGCGTTTTCACCCGGAAAATTGTCGAGCTGTTCTCTCTCGCGGCGTTGAAAACGGAGCTTTCAAACGCTGGACACGCTCATCTTCTCGAACAACAGGAACACTTCCTGCATGAGGGAGCCGCGCGTCGAACAATAAAAAGAACAATAAAAAGAACAAACGATCCGTTCGGAGAAAAAGTTTTCCCAACAGTCGATCCGCGGTTTACGAGCGACGCGGAGCGAATCGAAGCCGACTCGAAAGCGGTCAACAGTCGACGATGCTGTTTCGCAACTTGACACCACAGTAATGCTCCGATATACGCGAAAACTTCTCGCCACCGAAATGTCACACCTGTCGCGCGCAGACACGCTGTTCCTCGATCTCTTGCCGCGAGTAAACGAGACACGTTTAGGCGAGGCAATGCTGAACTTTATTTTTTTTCTATGGAACCTGCACTGGCACATTCGTTGCGTTCTCCTGTTTAAAATGATACCAAACACGATACCATTCGTATAATTTTTACTCGCTCACTAGTGAAATCTCAATTATCCGAACTAACAGGCAAAGGCTGATTGAACCTTTATATTTCTATTGAACCTGCACTGACACATTCGTTGCGTTCTCCTGTTTAAAATGATACCAAACATGATACCATTCGTATAATTTTTACTCGCATAATCCACGATATACGAAATCTCGGTTATCCGAACTTAAAGGCAATCGTAGATTAAACGAATAAATGTGCTCCGAATGATGAAGTGTTTGGACTCATTTTGATCGGAGGAATGTCGCGAACATGTTGGCCAGGGTTTCGTAATTTATTATTAATGATTCACTTGACAACCGAATGAATTGACCTGGCGTTGTTTTAGCAAGAAGAGGTAAAAGCAGAGGAGACCAAGCAAGAGTCTGCTGGAGAGTCGCCTGCGGAATCGGCGGAGGCCACGACACCCACAGATGCCACCACCCCCGCCAGTCCGAACGCTCTCACCTCCCCAGACAGCAAGGAGACCAAAAAGAAGGAGAAGGTGAGGGAGTTCAACCCTCGTTCAACCCTTATCCGACGATAACCATCTTATTATCTTT
Organism: Lasioglossum zephyrum; assembly: GCA_028455615.1. NCBI lineage: Eukaryota > Metazoa > Arthropoda > Insecta > Hymenoptera > Halictidae > Lasioglossum > Lasioglossum zephyrum. The sequence continues at coordinate 2,974,210 of CM052326.1, forward strand.
GAATAATTCGGAATTCTCTCTTGGAATGAGATTTTCTCAATAGTTGCGTATGAAATGTTCATTCAACTTGAAGTAATTAAGTGTTCAAGTAAAACGTATATTTCATGCGCACCGACCTAATTGAAACATTGTTTATCCAGTAGTTTATTAGAAGAACAAGTGGCCTGGAAACCCGTTTTCATCTGGCCAAAATTATTTTAGCGTTTTTAAAATATTTCGAGATTCAAGTATTATAGTAGTGCGTTGTAGATGTATATTAACATTGGAGAAACTCGGGGGGACAGTGAGTCTTGCATGAAAACTATAGTTTTCAAGTGTAAAAGTGTAACGAGTGGATGGGCTGATTCAAACCAGTGAAAATATTTAAAGAATTCGAAGCTGTTATATTATTTTTGACTAATTAAAATCTGTAAGAGAAGGAGTAAATGTCTATGGAGCTACCGTATTTTGCAATTAATGTAAGAATGTAAAATTGCAATAAGTTTTTTTTAATATATGAAATTTATATAGAAAATTTAAATAATTGCCTCACGTAGTTTACTAAAATAGCTGATATTTTGGATTCCGAAGCCCTAAAGTGGTATCGATAGTTGCGTAGAAAAATTCGTTGCTAATATGAAAGTTGAAAAATCGAATTTTGGCCATGAAGAACGGGTTTTCATTGTGGGTCGCACGGAGACAAGTGAGACGCACGACCTGTTGACTCGTGAATCGCGCGTGTAACGACCTTAGGAGAGTAAGACGCGAGTAGTAGCTCGTAACGAGAGTCCTTACGATCATTACCGATACCGTTTCCTCGTTCATAGATGAAGAAAAAGTGGTCCTTCAGGTCGATCAGCTTCGGCAAGAAGGACAAGAATAAGCCGACTCGCGACGAAGCGGCCAAGAATGGAGACGTCACCAAGGAGGAAACTCTCGCAGAGGTGAGTCAGGAGTGTCTTACCTTATCGGGAGCCTTGTAGCACCCTGAAGAAAACCAACGATATCCCGTTAATTGCCCGGCCGTCGTTGTTTTCTTTTTTTTTCTCCGGCGTATTCTCACCGGAAAGACGATCACCCGCGTTTAACTCTATTCCCCAGACACCCCGGGGTGACTTCGATGTCGTCCTAGTCGCTTCGACGCGGTCCGTTTTTAATTACGTAGCCGTCTCGTTGATTAATCGTCGACATCGGGCACACCCGGGTCAGAAAAAGCTCTCCGCGACCACAATTATCTGCGGACAACACGCCGATCGCGCGTGCAAGCTTTTATCTCTCGCACTGGTCCGGAACTGACATTCTCAGCTCGTTAGCTGGAGAATCGGTGCTCGAATATTTACTATTCCCTTCGTAGAAGTAACAAATAAACTACGGATCCGTATGCATTAGTGGAGAATTTCAAAAATGGCTCGAGCATCAAGTTACACATACTTCAGTGCGATTTTTATTTATTCCAGATCTACGATAAATGTTATTAATACTAGACAGTGGATTTTATGGATTTATGATGCAATTTGTTAGGTGTAATTTTAAATAGTGGAATCATTCGTAGAGTCTGAAAATACTATAATGTTATTTTCAATCTATAAAACGTATTAAGGGAGGAAATAAATAAATTTTATTTTGCATAAAGATCCGCTCTCTAGTTATTAACGTTGAAAATTTTATTTCATACCACTTTCATTCAATTTGTCGACGAACATTGAAAACTGCTTGAACATCCGCAGTCTAGTAATGAAATTCAAGAGAACTATACTATATACCATACACTAATTAAGGATTAAATAATTAACAAACACCAATTGGATTTTGCGAGATCCGCTGTTCTTGATCGGCGATGAAACTTGGTCGAAGAGTTATAGATTCTCTCGTTGATTTACGAACAGACTCCGAACAGCCAAGTTTCAATCTCGAAGCACAAAGCACACAGAAATGGACCGTCCAACTGTTGCTTCGAGCAGCGTCCCGTTGATTCATCGCGTGACCCGCGAGGGGTCGATTCACCCTTGCACTACGGACTCTCGGGTAGCGGAATTTTACTTCGTTCCGACTCGTCGGACGATTTTTTGTCGCCCGGTACATTGACAACGATAAGGATCGACGGGCTATTTCGGTCTGGAGTGCATTCTCTGGTTCTTTGTCTCCGATTTTTCTGAAAGGAATCCGATGTTCGTTTCGCCTAGGCTTTGCGCGCATCTGTACTATTTCTGGAACATGGAACTTATATTTCTCAAACCAGAATACTTGCAATTGTACGAACTTCTTTCCCTTTATCAGAATTTTTATTCTGGTACAGGCTTCAGTCTGGAATTCTTTTTAGAGAAAATTAGGTTTGCCTAGGCTTTGCACACGTGGTTTACTATTCCTGGAACATATCAAAAATTGTACGAGCTTTATTCTCTTTATCAGACTCTTTATTCTGTATATACCTCAGTCTGGAACTTTTTTAAAAAACCGGGCGAATGCGTGGGGGAATATCGTCGCAGAATAATAAGGTAGAGTGGGGACACAAGTTTTAAATATAAAGTTTGTTCATTTTCGAAACGTCTCTACCGAAAACACGAGAAAGAGACTCTTTTCCATTTTTCCCGACAATACAACGCGTCGAGCGAAACAGACCAGCACCGTCGAGGAATAATGGAAGTCGTTCGAGAGGGCGACGAAGGCAGCCGTGCAGCGTGATTTGTGCTCTCCTCGATCCGAGGTACAGCAATCTGCCTATAGCAGTATAATCGAGAACGGCCGCGCGATAACCGTCACGGATCGAGAGCCGCGCGCCGGTGTTTAATTGGCCTCGAGACGTCCAATAAATTCTCCACGGGCTCCGCTGATTATCAGAGATTTATTCGAGAAAAATGATAAGCGAACACCGGAGCCGAGCCGCGCGAGGACTGACTCAATTACAACGTTCAGCTGCTTCCTAGTTTTCAATTTTTCTTGTCACGCTTCTGTCGATCGTTCCTCTCGTTGCTGCTTTTCTATAGAAACGTGTTGAACCTCGATTATCCGAACAAATGTTGGTTACTGGTTTATTCTTCTCTTAATATGTACATAATATACTAATGTACATAATTATATACTAACGTTAACATAAATTTTTACATGTTATAAACGTTAATATATGTGTAATATATTCATTTCATATTCATTTTTATTCGGAAAGAATAAAAGCTTTTGTTGCATAAAATAATAAAATTGTTGCCATAGTGTTGAGAGAGTCCATCTTCTTTCATCTGTTAAATTATTTTATGATTTTGTGCACGAGGTGCGTCGCATTCGTTAAAACATTTTAACAACGAAAGTATGCAACAAAAAAAATGGTGGTCTGGTTTGGAAAAAAAAACAGAAAAAGCAAAGGCTGTTGGTTCGGATAATCGAGGTCCCACAGAAGAAGCAAACGTGTTCCGAATTGGACTCTTTCTCGTTCCTCTGGCTGTCGAGCTTAGCTCCGCGTGTAGGCGATCCGCAGTCTCGGGACTAATCCTTCTCGTTTCTTCGCCACCTTCTTCATCTTCCTTCTCGTCTCTGTTCGTCGCGTTCTGCTGGCCGCAGACTCCCTTTCTTTTTTAGCGATCTCACCGCGCGACTCCGGCCTCAGCCTCTTCGCGGAGAGTGGGAAGAGAGCAGTGACTCATCCTTCTGGTTCGTCGTACCTCGCATGTTTCGTGATAGGCCGCCATGGAAAACCGGCTTCGACTCACTGAATTATCCTGTTGTATTCCGTTAACTAGTCCTTTATTACTCACAGTCCCGGAGGAGCACGATGCTGGGCCACAGTGCGCCAGAATCGCAGAAAGCTGGACAGAATCCAAGTCCCTGTTGATTGTTAGAAGACAGATCTTTCCTGAACACACTCGATCATCTGGGAAGACCGAACGAAAGTTGGAAACGCCTTTGAAGATAGTAGTTCTTTTATTTAAACAATGAATGTGCACTTTCTTCTTCTAAGGAAATTATACAAGGGATGAAGAAAGAGCAATTATTGAAATGTAGAAAAATTAGAAGAAAGATCTGTTCTAAATATTCTAGATTGCAGTAAATTGCCTTTTTTCATCCCTTGTACAATTTCCTTAGAAGAATAAACTATATATTTATTGTACTAAATAAAGTATAAAGATTTCCAAGGGCGCTCACGATTTTCCATCGGCCTTTCCAAATGATCGAGAGAGTTCTCTGTACAATTTCCTTAAAACACTTGAAAATCGTTAATGAACGAACGCTGTTGTTTCAGAGACTGATTAAGGAGCCAAAGCGTGCCAAGTCTTTTGACTTTTGTACAAATGAAAAGACAATACTGAAGTCTTATTTTTCAGACATCTAATTACGTTGGACAGCAAACATTTTAAAAGAAATCGACTTTTTTTCCGACTTGTAGGACCAAAAGCTGTGCGTCGATTGCGATCGATTTTCCCGGGGCCAAGCAGGGGTCTCCGTGGGGCAAAACCGTCCACGAGGGGGGCCACTATGGCGGCGACTTTCACTCTCTCCCTTCGAGCAGAGCCGGCATTCCGAGTCATTAAAGAGAGCCCATCGGTGCTCGCAACAACAGCGAAATGCGATTGTGTTATGCGCTCGGTGTTATGACACCGACAAGAGGAATGACTTATTGCACTCCGGCTCGTTATCCCGTGCTTCTCGCGCGGTCTCCTCTCGCCTCCGTTCTTTCTCCCTCTCACTCAGTTTCTCCGAGTTCCGTTAAAACGTCCGAGATCGTTGAACGCGCGTTATCGCCACGTGTTCCGTATCTGGCGAAGAATTAAACACTCGTGAAAAATTAGTTAACCGAGCAAAGCAAAAGTAAAAATAATTTCAGCCGTGAGAGGTACTCACGAGTAATATTTCTGAGAGGAAGTGGACAATTAGAAGGCCGTGTCGGCGTTCCCACCGGTCGCGAGCATCGACTCGATTTCCTACGGGAAATGAGACGTATCTGGCCGAGAAATCGGCACCCCGGCATACTACTCGATACACACGTAGCACTCCATGGTTCTGCCAGGGCTCATTGTGCCAACTGGCGAACGCGGTTCAATAGCCCAAACTTCCCGGATACACTTACCTAGAACGCGCCGTTGTTATACGTTGGAACAAGACGGTCAGAACTGCCATATGAAACTAAATCGTGTTTAGCCAAGGTGATATGGTCCTCTAAAATCAAACCCTGCCCTACGATTTCAATGATTAAAACTTTGTAGCTCGTGATTTCCGACAAAAAGGAGAAAATTTATATCTATTTTATGCCTATATGTTCATCAATAACTTATACATTATCTTTCTTCAATAACTTAATGCATTAACAGAACCAAAATAGAATTTCATCTCGTTCTAAAGGAGATCAATGACATACATATTTATATTCCTGTGAGGCAAGGGGTTGTTGTTTCTCGTAACATTGTTACATCGACAGGAAACAAATTGAATATCGAAGAAGAAAATTCAACGGTATTATAAAACTAAATAGTATTCACATCGGCAAGAAACAAATTGAGCAAATTCCACTGAAGAAAATTTAATGGTTCTGGGGGTGGATTCTTCAACAGAACGCAACCGCGCGATGCAAGGGTTGGTTTTCTCACGCGGATTCACCAGCCCGTTACCGTGGAATCGAGAGAAATCCTCCCCATCGACGGGAAAGAAGACTCTTTGTCGACGGACCAGACGCGGAGGACAATCGAGAGAGAGGAGAGAGCCTTCCCTACCGTTTCCGACTCGTATTCCCGGTTTCGCACCTACGCGAATGTCACATTGTTTCCGAGCATCCACCCTCGCGGTCGGAGTAGCCCGTGGATGGGGTGTGGTCGCGAGTTCTTTGTCCCCTTTCACTCGACTCACCGTGAAACTCATCCAGCAGGTCATTCTCGAGCGACAGGACGGCTTATTTCATGCTCCCTTTATCGCTGATTAACTCCGAGGATCGAAATACTTCTTCGTACACGCTAATCTGTCAATCGTTTATTTTTTTCAATCTTTCGCCGAAGTATTCGCGACATTTTGTCCGGTTAAGTCGAGTCCAAACATTGTACAATTCCGATGATTAGGTGAACAACCCTTCTATATTCTCCCAAACTTCTTCAAACGAACGAATACTGCTTGTTAAGATACGCCAAGTTCTTCAGCAAGTTTCTTTTGTACTCGACAACGATTTTCAATCAATAATTTGTCTAATTCTTAATTGATTCTCTAATAATTATCACAACCCTTCTGTATTGTCTCAAACTTTTTCAAACGAACGAATACTGCTTGTTAAGATACGCCAAGTTCTTCATCAAGTTTCTTTTGTACTCGACAACGATTTCATTCAATAATTCCTTTAATTCTTAATTGATTCTCTAATAATTAACACAACCCTTCTGTATTCTCCCAAACTTCTTCAAACGAACGAATACTGCTTGTTAAGATACGTCAAGTTCTTCAGCAAGTTTCTTTTGTACTCGACAACGATTTCATTCAATAATTCCTTTAATTCTTAATTGATTCTCTAATAATTAACACAACCCTTCTGTATTCTCCCAAACTTCTTCAAACGAACGAATACTGTTTGTTAAGATACGCCAAGTTCATTAAGGAATAGCGAATAAGATTGGGTTGTTTGAATCAGGAAAATGTGACGAATGTGTTGATGTTTGACAAACTAATCTCCGATGGAACTTTTCAATATCTCGGCTGAGGAAAAACCGGTGAGGATGATCGGGGGAGGGGAACGAGCACGCAATCGCGCAGAACGATACGCAGAGTCCGCGGATGAATTTCATCGGGGCCATTAGGAATGAAATCGAAGCCAGTAGAAACTACCGAGGCGCCTTCCGCGACGAAACAAACCGGTTTGCCAACCGGCTGGTCGTCCGGCCGATCTCTTGCCACTGTTGCGACGTATTTCTGCACATGCACGGCGGCCGCGCACGGGTACCGTTGCATGCGCAAACCGCCGACGACTGCGACATATTTTAAGAGCACCGACTCCGCCGTATCTCGTCACGTGTCACATAAATTTGTAGCATCCCGGCCGAGCCTCGGAACAAATCGGTCCCCCCACTTCTTTCTCGTCCGATACCCGTCTCGAACCTGTTCGCGGACTATTCGCTATTAGGTCATCCCGCGAGTCGTGTCGTCGTTTTTCACATTCTCGAGACAGCGTTACATTTTACATTCTTCGATGCACATTACTGCTCAAACTCTGCTTAAGATCGGCTCTACATTTTCTCGCTTCGTCCCGGTTCGTTTTCCGTTGAAAACGTGTTCCCTAGAGGGCGATTCGAAAATTTTTCCTATCATTTTAGTGTCATTTTCTACCTAACAATGTGTCTACCAACAATATTTTAGCTTATGAAAATGACAAGGCTGTATTCATTTAAATTTCGTACAATCCTTAGAAGAGTATGTGCTCGGATAAAGAAAGCTATTGAATCAATGTAAGCAACTAAATAGTTTCATTAATTGTAAAATGAAAAATATAATACCTGTCATTATACCAGCCGGAGTGGGTTTAGCGTTTGTAAGATAACAAATGCCACTCAAATGATTTAAAAAAACTTTGGAGTCGCCAAAAATCATGTTGGGAATTTGAAAATTTTCACTGAATCCGATTCGACAGATTTTCGGAAATTTACTGGGACCTTCGTCGAACCGGGACGAGACTGAAAAATTCAGAGCTGATCTTGAGCAGTTCGGTTTATCGAACAGCTTCACACGGACGAGCGACGCGTGCCAAAAAAGAAAGGAGAACGCGACGGTCGTGGCCGTGAAACGCGGGACAAAGGAGCTAGTGAAAGTCTTTCTCGCTCGTTGACTCGGTGGCTCGCCGACATCACCTTCAACTAACACTCGTAGTTCCTCCCTTTGCGACGCGGCGAAGGGGTTGGGTCACGCGAGACCAACATTTCGATCTGCAACCGCCACTCTCGAGCCGCGCGTTAATTAATAACTGTGGTCTCTTCGAGATATCGAGGCTGTATAGGGGTTGGAAAATGTAATTTCTAAGTCTTCTCGCGATTCTGTCGCGAACAAGTGTCCGTCCTCTTTAACCCTCGTACGCTCCTCAAAAATAGCTGCATAAAAGGGACTAGGATAACAATTAACCCATTTTTATTTTACACGTTAAATCAACACATTGTGACATAAAAGGACGAATAATCTTACAGTATGTGAAAATTTTTAATGGGCGAATTTTCACCCTGAGAAACGTATGAGGGTTAAAGCCAGGAGCAGGTGTGGTCAGGAGCCGAAAAAATTGTCCTCGCAGAATGCGAAAAACGGGTCAGATGTACAGGGTCGTTTCAGTTCTTTTTTTTACGGATGTGGGGGAAAATACAATTACGTACACCCCCTAGATGACGGCGGAGGGTAGTGTGGGACTCATCTCTCAGGTGGTCGGAGTAGCCCATCCTTAGTTATATTGCCGATGGATGAACCCCATACTACCCCCTCGATCATCATCGGAGAGGGGGTGTGCGTGAAATGCATTTCCCTGGTGTCCTTAAAAATGGAAAAAAGAAGTGTCCATCCTCTGTTCCCTACGAAAGCGCGGAACGTGACAGGTGGAACGCGAATAAAAAGCACGAGGAGCGTTGTCCGCGCGCTGGCGCACGCCTCCCCGAGGTTCGACGACCGTCGTAAAAATACTCTCGATGTCATTAGTCAATCGATACCCGAATTTTCTGGCTCGATCGTCGAACGAAAAACGCCCGGCAGACACCAACGCACGACCACGCGATTTCCCGTTTCGTTCAGTAGCCTAACTGCACCTAGGTTGATCCACCCCATCTACCATGAGAAAATAACTTTGACCATCAAACTGTCTCGTGTTCTGAATGAGTTGCTTAATTGCACAACCTACATTTACTCGTGACTAGACTGTTAACGAAATTAAAATTTTCTTTTTTTTCATTATTCAATCAATTTGGGTTTAATCACCCAGTACATAGATCCAAGTTGTTTATAAGAATAATAGCGAATCGTTCCTTTCCGACTACAGTTTACGCAGAGAAAATTCGGCTGGGTTCGTGGGATGTTCCGCGAGGAGGCGTGGCTCGCGGACAGGAGGCGTGGCTTCGGTGCTCCCGAGGAGCTGGGGCAACGCTCGACGGGGCAATCGGTGCGGGCGCGCGCGAGTAAATCGAAATGGAAAGCGAGTTTCCTGCTCGACGCACGTAATCTTCTTATTTAGATTACGACGCGGAGCGAACATTGTTCTTTGTCCTCGACGCAGGCCGTGAGAATAGGAGCAACGCGGTCTCGCGGGCTAGAGATTTTCGTTTGTCTGCGGCGGTGTCGGCGTCGACTTTGGAACACGGGAAAATAATCGATAGAAGCGTGCGTGAGCTCGCACGCATCGTCCTCGCGAGTCTCGAGGGTCTTCTAACGAGTCGTGAAAGATGGAAAGTTAACGAAGCTGGAGGGCCTCTTAAGAATCGCCTTTCAGCGGAGAGAGCCTCGTCGTCTGTCGTCTTCGATTTAAATTCAGTTAAAGTCGCCGCCGCCTCGAGAGACTCGTTCGAGGATAAAAGATCCGTTTGATCGTAACGAGGCGACGCGCCCCTCGATCATCTCTTGATCCTTTCGATCTCCGCTGTCCTTTGGATCGCGAGGCGCTAGAACATGTCCGCAAACTCGCCGATCCTGGAATCTATACAGCGATAATCTCATAAATGTCGTTTCGCCTCTTCGATACTTTCACCTGTCTCACTTAGGAACTCAAAGGAACTGTTAAGTGAGACAGGAGAAGGGCCACGCCTACTCGGGGCCAGTTTCTTCTTCTTTAGCACACTCGATAGAAGTGTGTGAGGCCATGAAAGTGGAAATACCAGTTTCCCTAAATTCCTATTAGAAGAACAAACGTAGAAAGAAGCGAACAAAATCTGCAATCGCTTGATCACGGATGGTCTCGTGAAAGTTCCGCCCCGGGGAGGCGTTTCCCTATCGCCAGTAGGCGTGGCTCCGTGGCTCCCGGAGGAATAGTGCCCCAGGGGGCACTCGGTTCGGGTCCCTGTGTCCCGCAGTTATCGACTCGCTGTTTTCCGATGTGATATCGGGTCAAAAGAGCTCCCTGGAGAGGTACACGTTTCCGTTGTCTGGAGACGCTGGGCAAACGGAAAAGCCGGCCTCGGGCGGACCGTTTATCTTGTTTACCAGCCGCCTGTGTCAACCCGGAGCCCAGACTATTTCGTTCGATCGAGAACGGTCTATTTGACGCATAAATTGGATCGTCTCGAGCTAGCCAACGTCTGTTCGCGTGTGCTCTCGTGTTCAAAGACTCAATACATCTCTCTTTCTCTCTCCCTCTCTCTCGTTTGTTTCCTTTTCCGACGTCTTGCTCCGTTCCCGGGGAAAACAATACGCAATTACAAGCTAATCAACCGGGCGGGCAAAGCTGTTGGCCACCGGCCAGAACTGTTGAACGTTTTCCTCTCTCGGACGTGTCCGGGAGTCTGCCCGGATTAAAACGGATTACACGGAGGAGCTTCTGTCATCGATCCCGTCGGAATCGGTTCGGCGACCTTCCTCGCTGGACCCTCATCAGCCCACCATGCGGTGTTTAGGCCGAAAACTCGCGGAAAACTGTTTCACCGTAATTTACAAAGTCAAGGTCCTAATATAACCTAGTCGTTGACTTCATTTTATGAAGGTACTTATGAAGTACCTTCGCTGTATGATTTCTTTAATTAGGATGAAAAAATTGAAAGAAGTTTCTGTTCTTGTGTTTTAAGGGAAAAATATCGAAACAAAATTAAAACAACTATATACCAGATTTGTTGACCCTTATACATGTTCCTCAAGGTAAAAACTCGCCCATTCAATATTTTCACATACTGTAAAATTATTTTTCCTTTTATGTCCACGTCGTGAGATCTATTTCTTTAAAATGTGACGCTACAAATGAAACATAATTCGTTGATTGAACGTGTAAAATAAAAATGTGTGAATCGTTATCCTAATCTGATTTATGCAGCTATTTTTAATATTTAAAAAATTAAAATCGCTTCTATTCAATATCGGAAAAAAGACTGGAAACTGTCCAATTGGCCTGATAAGATGTGTCAAGTCGTGAGCATATAATTCATTCAGCGAATTAGATCAGATATAAAAGACCTAGTATATTTTGAACGTGTTTCATGAAATTGAAGATTTTTTATAGTTCCAGCAATTTTGTTGCAATTGTCCGGCAATACTGTCGCACGGTCGAAACAAAGTGTGCCGGTTGAAAGACCTCGGGGCCGCGGATCTCTCCACCTATTTATCAGTTGACGTCATCGGGATGCCATTGTATTAAAAATACGAGCGGACGAATACACGTCGTTTTTCGTCTTCGTCGCGCGTCGCCGTTCCCGACGTCGGTGGCGACGACCGGCCGCTTCCCTTTTCTTTATTTATAAATGCCGGTATCGGGGCTGACACACTTCGGATAAGCGTATTAAAAAAATAAAAAACACGAATCGCGCAAACCGTAGATAAAAATGACGAGGCTAAATATAAACCCGCGACACTCGACTGTCACGCGTTTTATCAAAAAGTCCGCGCGCACGGAAAATTATCGGCCTTCGCGAGCTACGAGATATCTCGCCGACTTTTTTTATCCCGCGACGGAGAGGACAATTCCACCGGACCGCGGAACACTGGGACATGCTGAAACTTTGCTCTTCCGTAGACGTTTCTCGATGTGTGGCCTCCGGATAGGGGCTCCGTTCAATTTTCAATTTAAGCGGTGGTATTCGTCGAGTTTTCCCAGGTTTCTTGGTTCCAAAGCGGGACCGAGCACTTCTGAGTACTTCCGGGTACTTCTGGATACCTTCAGAACTTCTTGCTTCTCTTCAGCAATCTAAATGAACACGGAAATACTCGAATGTTCCGAGCTCCCTTGACTCCAAAATGAGGCTGAGCACTTGAGAGTACTTTCGGGAGTACTCTGTGCACTTCCAGGTACTTCTAGATACCTTCAGGATTTTTTGCTTCTCTTCAGCAATATAGATCTACACGGAAATACTCGAATGTTCCGAGCTCCCTTGACTCCAAGGTGAGCCTGAGCACTTGAGAGTACTCTCGGGAGTACTCTGAGCACTTGCAGACACTTCCAGGCACTTGAAGATACCTTCAGGATTTTTCGCTTCTCTTCAGTAATCTAGATCTACACGGAAATACTTGAACTTTGCAAGGTTCCTTGGTTCCAAAGCGAGGCTGGTCATTTAGGAGTACTTTAAACACTTCTAGGTACCCGTACGCTCTTCTAGATATTTTCAAATAGTTCCAGATACATCATAGACACTCCCAGGTGCGTTTAGATACATGTAAGTCGCTGTAGACATTTCTAAGTATTTCTATAAGTACTTCTATGTACTTCCGGTGTATTGGTAAAAGAGAAGAACCTGAAAATATCAGTCGATCATTGGACGGTTATAGCGACCGTAGACCAGACTTCCTTACTCCCAATCTTTTTATGGATTTGCACGAATGAACCACTAAAGAATAGTGGAAGTAATTTTGCTCGGCTAGGATAGCATATTAAACCACTGTGAGCTGCTTCTTTCTCTCTCTCTCTCTCTCTCTCTCCCGCCCCCTTTGGATTTGGGCGTCGTCGTCGTCGTCGTCTAGTATCGAGCGTCCCGACGCCGGGACGCGCGGAGCTGTTGCCATGCCGACCGACGGGGCTACCAGGGCTTTTCGCATTCACCAGGCTAGCCACCGAGCGAAAGACTCGTGTGACTCGCGAACAAGAACAAGAAACTCCGCGCTGCGAAACGAGCCACGAATTACGTGTACCTCCGGACACGAGGCGACCTTCGAATTCCCCATGAAATCAATCTACTCCCGGAACATTTTCTTCACGGGAAATTTGCCAAGATTTAACCGTCCGTAAACATCCTGGGTGGTTTATGTGAAAGTTTCACTTTCGAATCTTTGTAAAACTAGAGGACTTTTCCCTTTAATCCGTAAGATTTGTTGAAATTCAAGATTTCACCAAGATTCTTAGTAGCAAATAATTACTTAGTCTATACTTTGAAAATATTTCCAGAATTTGGAAAAAAGTAAGCGTTATACAATGTATCCAAAAAAATGTGCTTCCTCGGCGGAGATGATTCCTGAGATCATTCGAAGTATTTTTTTCCTTTGCAAGAATGTTCTGCGCGTTTTATTACCGAGTTATTAACGAAAAACACGGACCAATCACAGCGTGGCTACTGTGGGCGGATTCCGTCTTTGATTGGTCCGTGCGTTTTCGTTGATAACTCCTTAGAGAAGCCGCGGAGAAGATTTTCGCAAAGGATAAAGTTATTCGAAATCACCTCGTGAATCATCACCGGCGAGGAAATATATTTCTGAGATACTGTATATAATTGTTTAGCGAGTCCGGGTTTGCCGGTAGGATTTCGTCGGAGGAATCGTCGATTTCGCGGGGAGAACACTCGAGAACGCGAAAAGCGGATCAGGAAAAAGGTTCGCAGTCGGATTTTCCCGAAGGCTGAAGACGTCTGCGAAGGGGTTTGGGATCTGGGAACGATAAAAGCAAGTTCGGGCCGTTGGCTAACGTTTTTATTGATAGCGGAGTTCCGGTTGATCCGGCGAAAACGAAAGTCGTGTAAGCAGGATAAAAAAAGGTTGCCAGGGATCGCAGTAAAACCGAGGGCTCAGCATAAAATCGCGGGACCGGTTGTGCCTTTTCTATTGACCCCGCGGAGGATTCGTTTACGAAATCGTCCTCTTTACCACCCTTTACGACCTTGTTAATTTCTAAGAGGGGATGTCTCAGGTAATAGTTCCGCGTTGACGATTTAGTCGATCGGTGACCGTCGATCCATTCGTTTCGAACCAGCGGCAGTTCTACTTTCTAACGTTGTGTAACAGTTTTGAAAAATAGTGTCAAAAAGTGTGTGTCGTTTTTGTAAATGTGAAAAATGAGGCACCTGGTTTTAACACCTGGATACTTCGTGTGATCGAATATCAAGTATGCACTTATTGTTTATTATTATTTGTTATTTGTAGTTTTGTGTGTCCCCACAAAAAAGCAAATTTCGTGATAGGGTTAACGTGATAAAAAAATGTGACAAAAAAGAATAGATATTACTCAGAAAAGGGTCCTCCTCGTCGATGACTTTCAAGTATGTTATCAATTAACCCTTAATTGAGTGGGTGACTCAGAGTCACTACTAAAAATTGGTATGCCATTATTCGAATTATTGTTTAGATTATTAAACATGTTGGTATCTAATCAATTGTATGAGGTATTATATCAATTTTTCATATCCATAAAATTAATAAATATTTTCTTACGTTGATCTTAGAATTGTTGATAACAAATATTTTAATGTTATCGGTGCACTAATTACTAGATTATGTGGTCACAATGAGTTGTAGTTAGTTCGTGAATAATCCAGGTGTTTCTGTCATCTCTACAACGTGTTTACAAAAATAAAATAAATTCAATACATATTAGCAATTTTCGTAGTTGTTTGAAATTAAATAGCGGATCTTTATGAAAAATGAAAATTTTCTACCGGAATCGCTGCAATTGGACCGAAATAGAAATTGATTTTTTATCTTGATATGTTTATCAGATTGAAAATAGTGTAACGGTAACATTGTTGTTATAAATGCCATAAAATCCGCTGTCTAATCGAAGACTGGGAAAAATAGTAATACGATGCGCGGTCGCGTGACCAAGGTGACGAGTAGGCGGCGGCGTCGCCGTTTAGTCTCGTGTTCTAAAAAGCTTCTCCGGGTTGTTAATTGAGGATCATCGGGCGCAAGCTGCGAGCGACGCATCGCGTGATTTCCCAGGTGGAATTTCCTGTCCGGTGGAAGCTAACCGGTGGGACACCGTCCAAAGAGGACAAGACGGCCGATAACGAGTTTTTCCGTCCATTATCTTCTCACCCCTCCGGTGTTCATTGCGGCCTACCCCTTTTTTCGCCACCAAACCCGTCGACTGTACCACACGTCAATTCCCACTGTGTCTCGATCCCACACAAATTTATTGGATCTTCGTAGATTTTCTTTATTGAAATTCTTTAAATGTCGATGATATATTAAATTTTCTGTTAATTAGACATTATCGATTATAAACAGAATTTTATTCGCTCGAATGAGTAGTCTTTAGAAAACCACCCTTGTAGAGGGTGTTTGAAGAATTTGAAACTCTGCTTGGCGATTTCAGAGTTCATTACAGAGTTCATTTAAAATCACAATTTAAAAACGGTACCTCGACTATATACGTTCGCAATTTAAAAGGGTGCAAGAAAATTCGCGAAGTTTTTCAATACAGACTGAC
Organism: Lasioglossum zephyrum; assembly: GCA_028455615.1. Classification (NCBI taxonomy): domain Eukaryota; kingdom Metazoa; phylum Arthropoda; class Insecta; order Hymenoptera; family Halictidae; genus Lasioglossum; species Lasioglossum zephyrum. The sequence goes on from CM052326.1 coordinate 2,989,442, forward strand.
TTTTCCGCGGGGAAATTTCGACGAATCTATTGGAGAACAATTGAGAAAGATGGCACCGAGCCCGACACAATTAAGAAATGTCTGTACGGTTGAACGAACAGTCCATTCGGAATTTGAATTCGCCGAGAATGGAATCGTTTTACCGATACCACGGAATAATAATAAATGCTCGCTGTGTTTCGGGGCACGTAAGAATTCCATTTGCCGGGGCGAAGGATTCACGAGCGTCGAGATCGGTTCACGGAAATCCTCTCTTTCTCTCCCCCGTTCCGTCGTTCCGGAATGCGAACACGTTTGGAATATTTCGCGTATCGCAGGAGGATTTCCGGTTACAAATTGTGCTCGGCGATCCGCGTGCTGCCCCCGGAATCGAGCTGGGGAGGGGCTAGGGAGGCGGTGGGAACGGGGGAACGAATCGAAAGGTGTATCGGAAACGAACGCGGATTGCAACGTGCCCGAAGAATAATAGTTTCCGAGACGTCCTCTGCCACAGATTTTGCCATTTTCGCACCGTAAGCGACGTGTCATGCAACAACGATTCATTCATTCGATCAATAATCATACAACGTTCGTTCAACAATCAGGAAATAGCTGAATTTTTCTGGTATTCTGATCTTTCAAATATATTTTGAACCTTCAAGTATTTCGATCCTTCAATTACCGTAGAATTATCATAATAATAATAATTTAATTATAATATAATATTATTATATTTATTTGTAATTATTTTTATGCATAGTTATACTTATACATATCTGATATAGTTAGTTTATTTTTCTGAAAATATTGTTTTAATTTTTTAAAATATTTTTATATTTATATTTATTTTATTATATTTATTTGTAATTATTTTTATGAATAGTTATTCTTATACATATCTGATATAGTTAATTTACGTTTATTTTTCTGAAAATATTGTTTTAATTTAAAAAAAAAATATTTTCCCCTTAAATAAAACACAAAAACTGATCTTCTTTGAATTTTTACATTCAAATTAAAAAAAATCATGCAGTGAAGGGTTAAAAAGCTTCCGACGTTCGCCGATTGAGTCGAGTCCTCGAAGTGTTAACGTATTCCGTCGCAATTGGGTTAAGAGGCGGTCTAGCCTGATTCTAGTCGGGGATATCGAGGCAACGCCCTCAGCCCTAAGGACGGGCCAGGAACGAGTGTTTCAATATTTATCGGTGGGGTTGGGGGGCCGAGTAGTTTACCGTAGTTACGATGGTGCCGTCTAGAGAGTGATTCGCCGGCATATCGCGGCCAGGGTTCTTCAATTATGCAGCCGTCGAGCGAGGATGTTGAAACTCCCTCGTTTCGAGTCGCGGTTGAGATTCCTTCTCGCGCGCGCGACTTTTGCCGAGGAGAATAAGACGAGACTGTGAAATCGATTTATCCATGCAACGAGTTTAGACTTTTTCGACACGAAATTCAGTTCTTGCAGCGCACAGACTTGCGGAGAAATTATCGGCTTGTTAATCTTTTCTCCGTGTGCCGCTGTTCTAATTTTAACCGGGCTTGACAGGGATGTAATAATCGGACCCTGTAACATTTTTCGAGGAAAATGTAAAGATTTGTCTGGCTGAGTATTTGTGAAATTTTATTGGTACTTAAACCTCATCCGTTCCTCATTACACGACCTTAATCTGTCCCTCGGTGTCAAATTGACATAGTGACACAAAATAAAAAAGATTTCAATGTTTTTGTTTTAGTCAAATGGACTAAAGTTAGTGGACGAGTTAACATTTTCATGTTAGGTTTCTCGGTTACGTGTTCCTAAATTTCGGGAAAATTTACCTACAAATAACAGAACAGTATAACTTGTTTTTAAAAAAAGTATTTTCGTGACAGAAAATAACAAATATATAATAAATATAATAAATCCAAAGTAGAACAGACATCGAGAAAAACACCAGTAGATTCCGATGTATTTTCCTCTATCAAATGAACCCTTGTGCAGCTCAAAATATGCTCGGATATGACTAGATTCTAGTTACTTGCTAGTTATGTCACGTGGTGTGCATTTCTGCTTGAGGGTGCCATGCAAATGAAAAGGAAAACGGGAGAGGAAGAAAAAGGCTGAAACTTAGCGGGGTACCTTGGAGCGCGAGCGATGATTATCAGTGACCGCGCCTCCTCCGTTCGGCTTTCGTGTGGTTGAATCCGCGCGCGTACGCGAATGATAAAATCGATAGACCACCCTCTCTTCGTTTCTCGCTCTCTCGTTCTCTCCCTCGAGCCACGCACCACCCTCGTGTTGCGTTTCGCGACCCTCTTCAAAGGGTGAAGAGAGCGGGACAAGAGGGTGAATATACGAGAGTGCGTTGCGTGCTCCTCGGAGCGTGTCGTCGACGCCGCCTCCGTCTACGTCGGCTTGTTCCTGTTGCACGAAACAACGGGGCTTCCTGTCCCCCTTGGGACCCGGAGGTCCTCCAGACCGCTTTAAAAATAATCAATTTTACGATCCGCCGATCCGAGACCTCCTTTTCGCCGGCTCTCTTTTAGCCACCACTCTTTCCTTCTCTTCTGTCGTCTCGCCTCATCGTTTACGAGCTTCCTGAATATTTCTCGCGCGCTCTTCACGAGATCGTCGGGATTTCAGTTTTATCACGGCGATCGTTCGGATTTCAAAATCAGTTTTGTCACAGACGACGGGAACGAATCGAGGGAACACCCGGGAGCCAGGGTATCGATCGGGACCACCGATAACCGTGATTTACGAACCGATAACGATCGCTGCGCCGGCATATTTGTCCAAGCACCCTCCCCCGAACTGGATTTACTGGCGCACGGCGGACAGTTTCTGAAAAATAGCTGGAATTAATTCCGAAATCTTCGTGTCTCGAAATAGATCAAAGGGCGAGTGTTTTGAATCAGGAACATTTCTTTCGTTCCAGAAAACTCTGACACGTTGAAGTTTATTATTTTATTGAAATAAACTTCATTCATCTTTTCATCGCGTTGAGCTTTTATCAAACAAGTTTTTCAACGCTGGATAATTTGTGTCGGAATTGTAACAAAAGTCTGAGAACAATTACGAAAGTAAGTTTCAATTTTTCGTCGTTTATTAATTTATACAAAAATACTGTTCGTCTTTTTTCTGTCACATTAAATTTTTATCAAACAAGTTTTTCAACGCTGGATAATTTGTGTCGGAATTGTAACAACAGTCTGAGAACAATTACGAAAGTAAGTTTCACGCTTTTCATAAAAGAATTCAATTTTGTCGATCCAAAGATTGAGTTTGCATAAATTGAAAAATATTATAAATGAAAAATTAAGTGCACGAGAGAGATAGAGATCGGCGTTAAATTTGAACGGCAACGAGAAAAATGAAAACCAGCAGAGAAAGGTTCGGTCGCGTTAGCGCACTGCATGTTTTCCATTGTTAACGTCAATTAGTACATCGGTTATAACGAGAGCGCGTCTCCATCTGTACGCACATCCGGTGCGTACAACGAGGGACTCTCTTCCTCTCGCTCACTCTCTCGGTTGGTAACCAGCCTCTCCTTCCTTGCCCGGTCCAAGAATAATTCCAAGACGTCTTCACGGTCGATGCTGCCACTGACGATCGTTCACGGAACTCGAAACCTTGGAAATTCTCGGTCGAAGCTCGTGGAAGCTGTTAGCGAGTCCAGAAGAACTCGATGTCATTCAGGTGTATCTCAGACCCTCGGCGAAAGCCCTACCTCGAATGTATCTCCTTGATCACGAAGGAAGCCCTATCTCGAATAAATCCCTTGGGAAAATTGATTACACTCTTTTGGTAGTCGGTAACGAAAGCCTTGTGCTTTTCTGGCAATGAAGAATTTCATTTTACGCCGGTTAGGGCTTTCGCCGAGGGAACAAATAGGCAAATGGTAGCTAAGCTTCTATCGCCTGCGACAAGAGATTGAAGTAGTATAATAATTAAAGGGGAATTCGATGACTGTGAAACGTATTGTCTGCCGTTAGAAGAAGTAGGGCTTTCGCCGGGGGACAAATAGGCAAAGGAGTACGAGCTCCTGCGCCTGTGAGAAGAGATTAAAGTAGTATAGCTGTTAAGCTGGCTTGAAGGGGAATTTGGTGACTGTGGAGCATATTTTCTGCTGTTAGAAAAAGTAGGGCTTTCACCAAGGGCGTAGATAGACAATTCCTTGTTTCTGTCGGCGAATAGAAAATGCCTAGCTATAAAAACTTGCTATTCATAGCGTGATGAAGGATTTTTGACAACTGTAAACTGTGTTCTGTCAATGTACCTGAAGTAGGGCTTTCACCAAGGGCATAGATAGACAATTCCTTGTTTCCATCGGCGAATAGAAAATGGCTAGCTAGAAAAACTTGCTACTCATAGCCTGATGAAGGATTTTTGACGACTGCGAACTGTATTCTGTCGATGTACCCAAAGTAGGGCTTTCACCAAGGGCTTGGCTATGCCGACCCAGTGTATTCAGGCTAGAACGGGTTCCCCTCCAGCGCATAATTCGCGGTGTACCTGTTCTCGGCCGGAAATTCGCTGCGTAATTCGAGCGAACCATTAATCCCTCTCTGGCACATCGAATCGCCGATTGACTCACTCCATGACTAACAGTCTCGGTAAAGGTCAAGCGTGTGTGCAGCGCTCGAAGTTTGGAACAGGCTCAAAAATGTTCCATCGGTGTTCTCTGTCGCGGGTCGGTCTCGCGCGACGTTTGGGTTCTTCGTGGTCTTCGTGCACGCGCGGTGTGTCCCTTCTGTTCTTTGTCAACGGTTATCTTTCCCATCGTTGTCGTTGTCCTCGTCGGCTCGCCTCCGTTTTTCCTTCTGGCAGGGGACGCCTTTCTCTTTCGATCTTCTAAGAATAGAAACGCACGGTGGTTTTGCGGCGCGAATTTTTATCCCTGGCGACGCGCGAACCGCGCCCGCGCGCCGATTTCTCGCCTCTCGCTCTCCTCTCTTTCTCTCTCTCGGCTCTCTCCGCGGATCGAATTCGAATCCCCGGCGCACACACGCGTCTCGAAGATGAAACGCGCGACGGACACACGGGACGGAACCCTCGAAAGCACAAAGCTCCACTGACTTGTAATCCGCTCAGCTTCTTTCGCATCTCTTTCTTCTCTCTCTTTTCCTGGTCTCGCCGCGTGGGAGGGAAACGCAACACTCTCTCCTCGAAACTCTCGGCTCTTTTCCTTCTTCCCCTGGCTCGACTATCTCTCGCGAGGGATTTCTCCAGGGTTCTCGCCCGACGGAATCCACCAGAACAGAAACAAAAGAAGAAAACACGCTCTTTCCTATTTCTCCTGGAACCTCCTCCAGTTATCCAAAAATGGAAGATGTTCCCGGATTTCACTGAAGATTTCTGATTCATGGGATCCTTCGTTACGAAACTTAACTTTTCAAGCTTCCAGGGTCGTTTCGTCATAGGGCAACTGCACCAGTGAATGAATTTACATTTAATTTCATTTAATATTTAATAATGAATGTGTGAATAATGAATATGTGAATTAAGTGAATCTCATATATGCCAAATGGCTCCCTATAATTCACTTGTAAAAAATAAATGAACACAAATAAAATGAAATTATTATTTTTCTTTATTAAACGTTAAATAAAAAATATAAAAAATTCCAGTCAATGAACACTACATTCTAGTAATTATTGGTTATAATTAATAATTAATATTTTTTAAATATATAGTTTATATTATCTGAATATTTAGCTTGTATTTTCTAAACATTTAATTCGCATTTCTTAAACATGCATACAATAGTTAGATCCAATACTTATCTCATATGAAAAAGTGTGGCTTAAAAAATATTTATTCAATATTTTTAAAAGATATATATATATATATATATATATATATATATATATATATATATATATCCAATATTTTTGTGCTACTAGGGAATGAATAAAATAAAAAGAAGAATAATAAGATTCGACAACTGACGCGACGATTGAAGTCAACATTTTCGAAGCCTGACCATTTTCCGAGCGTAAATGGTCGAAGAGCCATCGTACGTTGTAAAGCAATTAAGTAAAGAATTTTTTTATTTTGGAGACTTTTAGCTAGGTTTTGGGACCATTGTACATCGGCTAGAGAGACTGGCTTCTTCGCTGCGTTGCTGTCCACGTGTCCCTCCACTGGCACACACTGCTCTCTCCTCTCCTCTCCGTCTCTCTGTCTCGGCGAGACGTGGGACGATCCTCTCGTTGGACTCTATATAAACCACCGTGAACTCGCAGTCTGGCCCGAGTAGTTCGCCAACGGCGAACTGAGTCCGTGCGGATCATTCTCTGTTCACTCGACGTGTCAGTGATCGTGTTTAGTGCGTGCGCGATAAAGGTAGAGGGTGAGGAGAGAGAAGCCCGGAGAGTCGATCGCAACCGGGATCCACGGAAAAATCGGAAACTGCGCTAGAGGGAGAGAAAGAGCGAGAGAGAGAGGGATATATAGATCGTTCGGAAGTGCATAGCAACGATTTTTCGCTTTTGGGAATTTTTCGTAGCGAGATAAACGGTTTCTCATTTCGGATCTGGTCCAGTTGATTTTATCGAAGTAGATAGGCGGTCGTTCTTCGCATGGTATCAATCGGACGTCGCGACGTACCCGCTCTATTAATAGTCAGCGGCCGAATAGCTTGGCTGAAACGGGCTCCTTCCAGTCGCCAATGTACACGGTGTCCCTCAGAATCCCTGATCGACTTCGCGAGAAAGATATGCTCCCGATCGAAACAGAGTTCAACTCAAACACCGGTGCACTCGCATTGTCCTCCGAGAAAATTTGCTAGAACTTCCGGTCGATTAATATTGCCGGCTCTCAAAAACATCTGTCGCAACGTGTTCGAAGAGAAATTAGTGCTGCCAGGACGTTCTGCTAATTTATTTTAAGACGAGGATCGACACACTGGTTGTGTAACATTTCTTCTGGAACATCCTGTGCACCTCAGGGAACCTTCGCCAATTTTTACCACGTTTTTCCGAAGAAGGAGCCGGCAGAATCTTTTGTACCCTCTCTCGTTCGAGAGACAAAAGTTCCACGCGTTTCTCGAAAAATTTTCACGCGGAACAATCGAGCACGACAAAATGGCGAGCGTATACACTTAGTCGGTTACCCTTCCCTGATAAATGCAGAGAATCCGCTGGGTAGAGATGTTAACCCCTTCGCGTGCACTCTAAATTTCTTGCTGTTGAGTCTAAATATTCGCATCTAGCATAATTTTCGAGAAGATAGTTTAGATTTCACTTTAACGAATTGGCGGAATGTAAAGTACAGAGGTACAGTTCCGCGAAAGATTTCTTTCAAGGCTTTGGTTATATAGCGAAGATTATGTTGGTAAAAAATGTTAGGATAGAATAATTGGCTCCTGAACGCGATGACTAGACTGTGGCTCAAACGAAGAATTGTTTGCATCAGAAAAACTCTGTCACGGAATTTCGACGTGATAACCCCGTGATTGATCCCGGTTGTTGGACCGACCCCGACTTGTGATCCGAAGCCAGGCGAGCATTGCGATTACATCGGCGAAGTGTTTATTTCAAGGACGTTCGACGAACGGTGCTTGATCGAAAGCCAGCAGAAGGATGGAGTCCATGTCGAGGGCGGGTCGAAGCGTCGGGAACGGTGTCTACAGAGTGGCCGGAGCTTTTGCACGCGGGGCCAGGAGAGTTTTGTCTTACGTGCCGCTTCTCGGCGTGACATCGGTCCCACCGGAAGCCGAGGAGCCTGGATTTGATGTGGTACGACGCTCGGGGCCTCGAACGAACGTATTGGTCGGCTCTCGCCACGCCTACATCACCCACCGCGCCGATAGACACGCCCACAGCCCCGAAACCCTGCGCGCTTATCGAGCAACCGAAGCACGGCCCTCGATCGCGAACGTTGGGAATGCCTACCGGCTTGTATTGGTGGGCTCCTGCCACGCCCACGCCTCCCACCGCGGGCTCCTATACGCCCACAGCTCCGAAACCAACTGCGTTACGTTTATCGCGTTAACGATTCCTCATACTTAATATTCACGCGACTATATCATCGGTTTCACCCCGTGATTTGCCTAACTGTTCTATTGTTCGGACGGAGCAGAAACAAAGGTAAACCGAAACTCGGTCCTCGATCGCGAACGTTGGCAACGCCTACCGGCGTGTATGGGTGGGCTCCTGCCACGCCCACGCCTCCCACCGCGGGCTCCTATACGCCCACAGCCCCGAAACCAACTGCGTTTCGTATATCGCGTTAAAGTTTCCACATTCTTACTATTCACGCGACTATATCATTGACGTTTCCGAGGGGTAACGGGGAGAGGATCGACACCGTTATTTACGTAACTGTTCCATTGTTCGACCGGATCGAAAACGCGCGTCCGGAGCGGAAACAAAGGTAAACCGACACTCTGGGAGGAGCGGAGCGCAAAAATAGTCGTGCGACTACAAACTCTCGAGCCGCGAGATGCTTTCGCGAGAGCCGAATGGTAGTCGACGACCGAAAATAGCGCGCGAATCGATGCAGTTCCAAGAGGCGTCGTCGGTTCTCGCCTTGTTCCCTTCGTTTTCGTCTCGTCTGGTCTCGCCACGTGCGTTTCCAACCCCCTCTCTAGCCATCCTCGGACACGCGTAGATTGCAAAAATGTTAAAGATTAATTGTTTAAAAAAGAGGGGGGCGAAGTGCGATTTTATAAAAGGGCTCGTGAGGAATCGGTTTCCAGAAGCACCGAGAGAGCAGGTCCCTCGAGGTATCGAGTTCGACGAGCGTAATGAACGGGCGCGATGCAACTCGTTGCCTGTTAATCGACGCGGAACCACGCCAGGACCGATGGAAATTAATACTTGCGCAAATTGGTCGCGCCGCCGGCCTCGGGAAATTTAATCGTTCCGGCAAAACGGGAATCAAATTCGCGAGAACGACCACCGGTACGAGTCACGCCGTCCTGCTCTCCGTCCTGTCTGCCATACTTTTTTTCAACGATCCCGCCGAAAATCCCCCGTCGACACCCGTTAACCCTCATATGCCCCCCAAAACTAGCTGCATGAAAGAGACTAGGATAACAATTCACCCATTTTTATTTTACACATTCAATAACTACATTATATATATTTGTAGCGACACATTTTAAAGAAATACCATCTCACACCGTAGACATAAAAGTATGAATAATTTTACAGTATGTGTAAACATTGAATGGGTGAATTGACTTCTCGCTGGCGACGATTAAAATGGCCGGGCGCGCGATGCACCGGCGACTTCCGGTGGACAGTTTGTGCATTATCGTTGCGTTAGAACACGACTTCTCCTCCGACCCGGACCATTTACATGCCGGGGACCAATATTGCCGTCGTCGGACACGCTCCGGTGAACCGGATAAATGCAGCTGTCCTAATTCGATTCCGAGGAAGCTGGGCAAACAGCGAACCAGCGGAACAAATCGAAAAAAATATGCTCGGTAAAGAGACAGAGATCACACTGTTCGGATCCGTTGCTCTAGGCACGATTCCACACGGAGTAGGCGTGGCCTGTGCTGGGTGGGCGGGCCTCGTTGCTCCGGGCGCGTTAGAGCCTCGATGCATGCGTTCTTTCTCGGAAATCGAGTAGTTTAGTCGATGGAAATGTAATCGGATACGCCGCAAGCGGTGTCCGCGTTTCCGATCGTTATCGGTCGACTCTGAAATTTCGACGACAGTTGGTTGCACGCGTCTGGTCCGGTTTTTCGCTGGTCTCCCTGTCTCCCTCGGACAGGAAATTGATTCCTGCATCGGCTGCGACGCGACCGAGCGCCAGCTGCCTCGGTAGATCACCGGATAATGAATTTCGCTTCGCGTGAAAGCGGAGAGCGAGACTCGTGGACGAGGTTAATCAAGTCTGAAGATACGTTGTAAATTCGTCGGGGATCGTCTAATTTTGTGGAACAAACGGCGGCGGCTGGCCACAGCACGCGACACGGCCAAGTTTGTTGGACGCGCCGATCGATTAAAAGCCACCGAGTAATCGGAAGTTTATTAACGCGACGCGATCCTTTTCCTCCGTCGACCTCGAACAAGCCGGACAATGGCCCGAGAACCGTTCTCCGTCTGGCCACCAGCCAACTCTCTCGCCGCCCTTTTGGCCCCCGTCGCGTACTTTCGCCAAATTCGTAACGCGAGCGTGTGTGTCCCGTTGTCAACCAACACTCGATACCATGAATCGCGCGGCAACCTTCTTCAACGAGCCCGAGGTGAACGAGCAGGCGAATCGTCGATCGCTCTTGGCCCCGGGAGCGTCTTGTCCCGGGGCCAAACTGATCTTCTTCACCTTTCCAACGGCGAAACGCTTCAGCAAATCGCTTGCGGTGCTCTATGCGTATTATTGAAATTTACACAGGACTACATCTGTCGGTTCAGCTAGATTGATATAAAATATTCGTGATTAACCCTCGTATGTTCCTCAGGGTGGAAATTCACCCATTTCACCTTTTTCAAAATTGTTGCAAAATGTATTTCTTTGAAATGTCACGCTATAATTGAAGCATAATTCGTAGATTTGAAATGTAAAGTAAGGAGGGGTGAAATATTATTCTATGATCTTTTATGCAACTATGTCTGAGGGTTAAAAATATATGAGGGTTAAAAATATATATATGTGTGTGTGTGTGTGTGTGTGTGTGTGTGTGTGTGTGTGTGTGTATGTGTATATATATGTGTGTGTGTATATGTGTGTATATATATATATATATATATATATATATATATAAATAAATCACTTTGTTTGAGAAAATGTGGAGGTCGCGAATTTAGTTGACAACCTAATACCTGAGAGAGAGTTTTTCCCCTCGGAATTGTGCGTGTGGCCGACGCGCTGCCCTATGGGGCAATCCGTGGCCCCGGCTCGAGGATCTCGTTCGCGAGCGGTCCTGCTGGCGAAACACAGGAACGTCTGAGAAAAAACACTCGGGTTCTGGAAAGCCCTTGTGCCGACTGGCCCCTTCAACGGCTGTAATTCTTTAAGCGAATGGCTTACCCCTTATGAAAATGGTGGAACAGAGACCGGGAAGGGGTTTCACTTAACTGTCCGATCGATACTCGCCGGTCTGTGGACGATAAAGCACGCGTCCGGTTTCCGTTTCCCTCTTCGGTTTCCAGAATCGATCCGTCATATCGACCGTCTCGTCGAGTTTTCGTAAAGTTTTCTTCATTTCAACCCTTTGCACTCGGAGCTACTCCAACTCGAAAATTAAACATTTCTCAAGACTAGACAGCGGATATTTTTGATGCATTTATAACGGAAAAATAGTAGATGTAATTTAGATATAGTAAACATGAATTTCTTACTATTCTAAATTATGTTTATTGTTCTAAAAATGTTGTGTTTCAATTTCCTTTTAATACTTTGTCCTTTAAATAAAGCACAAAGACTGCCCTTCTTTTTTCATCCCAATTAGAAAAAAGAATTATGCAGTTTAGTTATCTTTTATTATTATATTATATTATTAATATAAATATAATATATTTTTATTGTTATTAAATATAAATTAATATAAAATTAGCTGTAACCCGTTATTCTGACGGGTCCCGTAAACTTTGTGTTAAAAAAGAAAAAGCAGTTGTTCGAAAATTGTCCGAATATTACTCTGCGGTTCACTGTACTCCCCGGAGATGATTATTTCGGACGAGAAGCTAGTCCGCGCAGGAACTAGTTTGGAACGTCGGGGGCTGTCGTTGCCGGTGCGTTCGAGCACGATATTATTTTTTTGTTCGTCGCGAAGGGTGAGCAACTTGACAGTTGTCGCCGGTTTTCTTTTCTCGTCGAGGCGGGGTTAGGCAAGCGAGGCACTGCGCGTTTTCTAAGCGATTCCGAATAGAAGGGAGGGTGAACCGACACAGCCATACGACACGTAGACAAGAGAGAGGGGTTCGCTGAGGAGGGTGGATGCCCCTGGTGTACACGTGGAAACAAGGGGAGGGGAGAGGAGGTACAAAAAACCATAGACCCCATGGGGTGCTTGCGGACCGACGACGTCATCCTTTCAGGGGTGGCCAATCGTGTCACTGTGTCAGCGAGCACTACAACCCGCGTCGTAAAAACGTCCTGATTGATTTTCATTCGACGATTGATTAGAAGATGCTCGTTTAACCCTTCTGTCGGTAACGATTCTATTCAAACATATTCGATTATGTCTAATTTCTCGGAACCAATGATGATCCACGAGGCGATACACTTGCACGAGGAAGGGGATGTTTATAACCATTTGTCTTACCATTTATATTTAAAATCCACTAGTCCACGTTCGTTCCCTTATAAAAATGACAAGATTGATTTTATTTAGACTTTGCCCGGCCATTTCTTTACGGAATCATTTTTATTATTTCAATAATTGTAAAGTAAGAAATCTGGATATTGTTCTAATTTGTTTTTAATATTTTTCCCTTAAATAAAACACAAAAACTGACCTACCAATTTTTTCATCCCAATTAAAGAAATCATGCAGTGCGAAGGGTTGAAATAAAATACTATTTTCAAGAATTAAGTTGTGCGCGTAACATAAGAAATATGATTATTCACTATTTAAAATGGTATTTTGTCCAGCTGCGATGACTAGTTCGATTACTAATTGGTCGCGACGTTTCAGGGTGGCGAGGAAGCGGAGAACGGCTCTGCAACGGCGGGAAGTCCGGTGGATGAGAAGTCTGCAGTAAGTAGTCCATCGGCGGAGGCGGAAGCCGCGCCGGCGTCGTCGGCGCCGTCGACGGAGACGAAGGACGAGGCGTCGTCGCCTTCGGCAGCAGCGACAACAGCAACGGCGGCTAGTAGCCCGGTCGACGAAAAGCAAGAGGAACCCACTCCCTCTGCCCCCACTCCCGTCCCTGTCGAGGAAAAGAAAGAGGAGGTCGTCGAAAAACTCGAGGCCGAGAAAAAAGTAGTCGAGGTCAGTCCAGCCGGTGGTCAGTTCGTATCGGAACCGGTAGAAGTCTCCGTTTTCCGAGTCCAGACAGTCGCTACTACGCCGTCGTCTATCATTGAGAGGAAAACCAGTGAGGACATTCCTTCCCTGCCACCGTCCAGTCCACCACCGACGCCTATAGACCCGTCGCCGTTGCAGCAGGCTCAGCAGGCCCAGCAGGCCGCGGCTACCGTGACAATGCTCGCGGAGGCCCTCAAGTTGCCTGCCGAGGCTGCTGCCGGCGCAGTCGATTTCGTTGCACCGCCGACAACAACAACAACATCAACAACAACAATACCCGTCCTATCCTCTACCTGTCCACCTGAGCGTGACGCATCACCACCCCCGACAACACCATCATCGTCACAGTCGTCACCTCTAGCACCTCCGCCTACCGCGGAATCTCGCGATCTCTCCGCTGCCACCCAGATACCACACGTTTCACCCCCAGATGAATCCCAAACAGAACAAACCACCCCGACTCCCGCGAAGCTAGAGGCTCTGCCGGTGGTAGATACAGTCGTCCTCGTCGATGACGTCCCAGAATCGTGCTTAGACCGCGATCAGAACAAGCTCGTCGAACCGAGTCCCGTCCCTCCGACCGAGCAGAAAGAGCAAGTGTCGTCGAAAGAGGAAATGACTGAGGCGCCGCCCCCGCTCCAAGAAAGCTCACCGGAACAGAAGACAGTCTCCGCGGAACCGAAGGAAGAGATTGTCGAGCAGTCGATAGAACACGAAGTCTGCGAGTTAGGTAACGCCGCTGTGAAACACTCCGAGCAAGAACATGAAGAAGAAACACCGACGAGAGGCGTCGAGATGCCGATCGAACAAGAGATCATCGCGACACAGGAACAACAGGTCTCCCAGGAGGAGTCCGCGATCGAGCCAGCGGTCGAACCGTCGATCTCGATCTGCGATTCGGTGATAGACTCGGAGGAGGGTCCCGTACCACTGTCGGAGGAGATGCTCGTCGAGGCTAAGCCGGCTGTCGTCATCCCGGAGGACGAGGAGCCGTTGTACAGGAAACCCGTCGAAGCGATCCTCGAGGCGGAGGAGATACCGGAAGTAAAGAAGATGGACGACGACGTGGTCGTCTTACCTGCGGAGCCTCTCGAAGAGGACGTCTCTGAGAAAATGGTAGCGATCGATCCTGAAGAACCCACTGTCGACGACAAAGTTGAGAAGGTTCAGGACGAAGATCCTTTGCCTCCTCCGCCGCCTGTGCCTGAGAAGCTCGATCTCGAAGCGGTGGAATCGACCGAGACCGCAGTGCCTTGCCCCGAAGAACGGTCGCAGGACGAACCGATGTTCTCGTTAGCTAAACTCAAGGTAGATGAAACGATAACGGAGTGTCCGATCGTCGAGGTTCCTTCGGCATCTCCAGCGAAAACGTCGCGAAGCGAGACACCTCTAGAAACAGAGAATAACAGTCTCGCGAATGAGGAGGACGAAGACGACGTATCACGGACGACAGAATGTTCGACCAGCAGACTCGAACCCGTTTCCCTTCGATCGGATGAACTTCCGCCGGCGCCACACGATACTGTCACCAGCACAGACTCGTTCGAGTATCCCTTACCACCGGAAGAGCTCTCTTGCCCGCTAGCGACCACCAGTAGTTGTAGTATCGAGACGAAGAGCGAGTTGTTGTCCCCGGTTCCTGACAAGGACGCCAAGCCCAGCCTGAGAAACCCGACTGAGACGCTTCTTCTGACACCGCCCAGAAGTCCCAGTCCCTACTCCACTGTCGTCGACGCGACAAACGCGGTGCCCGATGGCCTGACGACAACGTCCACGATAGACTCCTCGCAAACCCACGTTCACTCAGACAACCACGCACAAGACCAAGACGAGAGCTATCGACATAACGAGATAGACCCGAGTACGCCCTGTTCGCCTTGTACCGTAAACGAGAACGACGACAGTGTGTTGAGGAAGACCGTTCTAGCCAAGTCTCCGGCGGAGACTGAGAACCAGGAAGAGAGCTCGATCTCGTGTCAGTTGTCGAACAACACCACGTCGTCGGCCACTGTCCAGGAGACCCATCAGGTGACTAACATGTAACACAACCTCCTGGCATGAATTCTGGCGGCCGAGTCGAAAAGCAAACAAAACAAAATCCAATCGAACGAAATCTTTGGTGGCGCCTCGTTCCAAGTATCTCGTCGTTACGGGTCTTCCGCACAGACGTAGATATATATACATATATATATATATATATACCATTCACCTTTCTCTCTCTCTCTCTCTCACTCTCTTTGGTATACAGTCTCTATCTCTCGAACTCTCTCAGAGAGAATTATCCTGGACTATCCTATTCACCATCCAAAACCTGATATCTTTCTCTCTTTCTATACAGGCTGTTAACTGTCACGCGACGCACGATTTTTCACCCACTTGCAGCTATTTGATAGAAAATGTTTAGAGTTGCAGGATATAGAGTGCACTGCATCAGTAAAAAGAATTTCGAGCTCACCTTTTACAAGTAGGGAATACATTTTTGTTTTACCGTATTCAGAGGACATCGAGACGAGTTCAAAACACATGTTACTCGGTTTACAGTAGTGAACATGTGAAATATTTAGCTTCTCGTCGTGCTCGACTATAAGACAGCGTAAACATCATTCGATAGTGAAGCTAATTGCTGAAGCCAAATATTTCACGTCTCCACTACTGTAAACCGAGTAACATGTTGGTAAAAATATCATGTAATATGTGTTTCAAATTCGTCTGGATGTCCTCTAACCATGGGAAAAAAAATATGTGTTTCTATTTGTAAAACCAAAGGTGACCATAATTTTTATATCTATTGTGCACTCTATACTCTGCAACTTTTGTTCTAAACTTTTCCTTTCGGATACCTGCGAGTGGGTGAAGAATCGTGTATCGCGTTGCGTGGACCACCCTGTATATATTTGTCTCTCTCTCTCTTTCATCCCCGTCTCTCCGACCCCCCAAAAGATTCTATTCGATATAATGTTATCGTTCGGCGAAACGGAAAAATGAAAAAAAAATCGAGAAAACACAGAGAACGGAACGCCGTTCTTTATTCGCCGACGACGCGGAACGAGGACGAGACTGACGTCGACGTATGTGGGTTTTTGCACGAATCTCATCCGGAACGAGAAACGTACACACGCACGTTGCTACTCCGAAATGCACGACCAAATGGGAGAAAAAATACCGTCGCCGATCTGAAAATCGATCGACCGACCTACCCGCAACACAAAAACCAACCGTGTACATCTTGTCTCCTACCCGATCATCCTCTCGCGGCGAAATAAAGAAGGGTATCATCGTGTCTACCGATACATCGTTTCTACCCCCGATGTTCCCGGAGCAAAATCGCAACACGTTTCCCGGCCGTCGTCCACATGGGTGTCTCGTCGAATGCATCTCCTTCGTGATTAACAAAGAAAAATATCCTCTTCATACTCTGTTGGCTGACACTCGCGCACGCACACATAGTTACCTAAAGAAAAACCACCTGTATTTATATGTATATATATATGTGTTCACATATGTATATGTATATATTCTATCGATCCTTCCGACGCTTCCGCTCCATCGACTACCACCAAAAAACGAACCACCATTACTGCCACCATATCACCTGTGTTGTTTGCCTCTTGGTTTTCTTGACGATCATTTATTAACCACGACTTGTTATTCGAATCGAGGCGCTGAAAAGTAGAGCGTAATCCATTTTTCTGTCTTTTTTTTCTGTTGTTGATTGTTGGTGATCGTAGCTCGACACATAATATAGATACGAGAGAAACCACAAGCGGATATCATTGTGTATCGCTGTGTGTTGCGCACTATAGTTACGGTGACCATACTTCCTGGAAGAAGAGATTGTTTCTTTTTATTTTAACCCTCGTACGCTCCTCGGAAATAGTTGCATAAAACATTTTATGATACTTTCTCACCCATTTTTGTCTCACAATACAGATAAAGAGGGATCAATCATTTTATAGTATACAGAAATAGTAAATGGACGAATTTTCACCCTGAGGAACGTATGAGGGTTAATAAACGGGGCTTGCGTTGTCGAGTAGAAGAATCATGACCAGTTTTTTTATATTTTTTTATCTTAAAATTATT
Source organism: Lasioglossum zephyrum (assembly GCA_028455615.1). Classification (NCBI taxonomy): domain Eukaryota; kingdom Metazoa; phylum Arthropoda; class Insecta; order Hymenoptera; family Halictidae; genus Lasioglossum; species Lasioglossum zephyrum. The sequence continues at coordinate 3,006,412 of CM052326.1, forward strand.
GAAATAATGAGGTTGATGGAAATATGCCGATACAGGGAAATTGATTCGATAAAACTCGCACGAAATTTAAACAAACGGAGCCTTGTCATATTTCTAAGCTAAAACATTTTGAATCGCATTTTCTGTTCGGTAAATTTAGTGTTAATATACGTCCCAGTGATTGGAAATCAACGAAGTGCTTCGTTCGATGTTGGGCCGAGGGTGTCGATGAAACTCATGTAAATTCACGAGATGAAGCTATTGTAGAAAGAAGCAAATATATCGAATAGCCAGAGCTTATTGTAGAAACGGACGTATGGTCACCGTAACTATGGTCGAGAACCTAGAAGACTCCAGTTTCCGTAGAGAAAATCTCACACGTTCTCTCTAACGCCGGAACCGCTGTCTGTCACTAATATACCACACGAAGTATCCTGTTTTAGAGCCCGCTCGACCTTAGAAACGAATAATAATCTCTCTTAGCGTGAATCTCATTGATAGACGTAAACAGCTTCTCTTTGACACGCGTCTTAGACGCGTCTTAACGACTACGATTAATATTAATATTAATATCGGAATAATACGGCACTATTATAGACGAATAACTTGTACGTGCGTGTCGAACGAGAGAACGATCGAACACGAGCGCGTCCACCTTTGATCGTGATCGCTCGAAAATGTCGAATTAGACACATGTTAACATCAGAAATTGTTTGATTCTCGAACTATCACGAACACAACTTGTTCGGCCGTGTTCCGTCGTTTTGTCACCGTTCGACGCGCACAATTCTTAGTCATCGATAACTATCATGCTCTCTCCGTAATTGCATCCGTTGTGTCGTCAGCATCTTGTATTGCGCATGCACAGTTTTCTTACACGCGGGGTTGCAACGCGAGCAAAGGGTTTTCACGATTCTTTGGGCTGTCCGAAGCATGGGGAACGATTCCGTCCGGTTTCATGTCAGTGGAATCTGCGAAACAGCTGTTTATATGTATTGTGTCTCCTGTAACGATCCGCAGTGGTAAGAAATATTCGCACACCTCTTTAAAACCAGTAACTTTGTCGTAGTCGGACCCAAGAGCTTGAGCATTCTTCAAACGTTAGAAAGATCAGTTTACTATCTAAGTGGCTGTACCTGTAATGAAAATGTGGAAGATGCTTCAGATAGGTCTAAGTAAGTTAGATCCGCAGTCTAGTGAGATTGCAGTGATTAGAACATCTTTATCCCCAAAAATGTCGTAAAAGGGAAAAGAAAATTGATATCTTTCGTACAACTACATTTATTTGAATGCTTAAGTATTGATTACTAGAGTGCGGATTTTATGCGTTTATGATAGAATTACTATTTAAATCAGTGGTCATATTAAAAAGATATAGTTTCAGTTTAATCAGATAATTAAATAATGAACAAACTTTTTGTGTCTTGCAAGCAACGCGAACATTTTGTTATTTTGGATAGAGATCCGCAGTCTATTGATTACACACGAATCAAATTTTATTTCATGTAAATATTTCTATTTCATCTGGTATAATATTTGTTAGACTATGTTAAAATCTTCGTGACGAGTCTGACTCGTTCAAAATTACGGCAAGGGTTTCAAAAAATTACAGTTTCTTTAAAAGAAGGATCGCAGAGCGAACCTGTAAAAGGATCATCCGAGTATTGGTTTTAGGGGATCGTTTCGAATCCCCTGGTTTCACGACTGACCCGACGGAATCGACCTTTACGTCTTTTGTCCTCGTAGCATGCTGGGATTTGGACTTGCCGCGATCGTCGCGTTCCTATGATAGTAGTCGATGCGATAATCCTCTAACGAGCAGACCTGTGTTTTGCAGAGCACTCCAGAGTCCGAGGCCCCGATCGAAAATAATCTGGTCCAGGACAGCACGACGGAGAAATCGGAAGAGAAGATCGTCGTCACGCTTGCAGCCGTCCCCACCCCCGTCCCTGTCCCCGTCGAGACCCCTGCTCCACCGCCAGCCATCACCGAAGACGTTGCCTCCGTGGCCAAAGTAATTACACATTCTCTACGTTATATTCTACTAATTAATCCTTTCAGTTGGACGGAACAATGGAAACCGCTCTTTTAGTCAGCGATTCGCTCGCCATCAGCTTTTAACGTTCACCTCTCGACATCTGCAGAGATGCTTCTTATCATTGCATTTTATTATGAATTTTATGCGTTTATTGTATAACTGAGTACGTGTAATTCGAAACAGTGAAAACATTAGAGGAATTTAAAAATTAAAAGCTGAAAGAGCTAGCGCTGCTGCTGTGTTCCATGGTTTGCGGCCATTTTGTTATGTCGTCTGAAATGATGATCGCCAGGAAGATCGTTCGCGCTGTGTTAGCATGAAGCGATTCCGAGGCCATTAACGATTCTCCGTTAGTGTCCGACGAAGAATAGAGTGCGAGGGGCCATCTGATTCGTTGGTCCTCCTCGTGGATCGTGTAGATCCGATTGTGACACAGACATTAACCGATCTCGTTGCATTGCTTCTGTTGCAGGCCGTCGAAGAAATGGAAATAAGCGCGAAGGCTGTCGCAGCGGCGACAATCGAGTGCGCCACGACCGTAAGTGTTCCTAGAGGATGATCATTAGACTATGGACCTTCATGCAACCATTAGACTTTCTTTGAGGTCACCCCTAGAGTCGCTAACTAGTTTGCTATAATACCCTAAAAAAAGATAAAAGTCCTGTGAGACTTTCTTAATTTTATAACACCTCTTAACCAACTAACGATTTTCGTATATTAATCCTTTGCACTTTGAGTTCGCCACTGCGGCGACATTACATCTGTGGTTGTCACCATTTCGAACAATTTGAGTTCATGCATTTATCCTTTGCACTGCGAATTATTTTTCAATTTTATTTTGCCAACAACTTTTCCCTATACTATTTTAAGTGTTTCATTTGAAATTCAGTTCGAAGGACAGTTCCTCGAATGCTACTTATTTTCACCCATTTTGTTTACTGGTTATATTAAATATAGCACTTTTAAACTTCGCTGTAATTTACAATTGTTTTTGAAGAACAAAATACATATAAAAATCCGTAATTGTTTACATTTCTCTTTTTCCGATGTTGAATTACACTCGACAAAGAAGTGCAATGGGTAAATTGAGCTGTAGAGTACAGGATTTAAGTATTTGCCAAGAAAAAAGGTCGTAGAAACAAATTCGAAAGCTCAAAATAATAATGCAATTTAACCAATGTCCTATGTTCAGAATTAGTGATGAAAAATCACAGATTCATTCCATAGGCTTTTCGTAATGGATGCATGAGATCCGCGGTCTCGATGATTCTAATTTCGTTGAATGGATTGATTTATTGTTCGCAGGAAATCGTCGCGGACGGCCCCTACGAGAACAACGTGAACGAATAAACGCCCCGCCTAACCGAATTGTAATTTTTGGGAAGAAGAAAGTTCTTTTCTCTCGTTAAAACCAAAAAAGTATATTATATAGATATGTATATTTGGACCATTCCTGCAAACTAAACAGCAAAAAAAGAAAAAGCAAAACATATGAACGTTCTTTCGTTACGAGCAGCAACAACAAACACACAAGAAAACAAAAAAAACATAATGAAAGGGAAAGTATAAAGCACACGCACGCACGACGCAAAAAAGTAAGCAAGAACAACAACAACAAAAAAAATACAAACAGAAGTGAGGAAGAAAAATGAGTGGGGATAAAAAAAACACCGAGTAGATAAAAATGGGAATAGTATAACGATCAATGGGAAAACGGCAAATACGGAACAACAAAAAATAATAATAATAATAGTAATACACGAGTAATTGAAAAATAGAGAATGAAACTGAACGGACGAGGATGTTGCCGCGACATCGCGAGAGCATTGTAGACACTTTATAAGTAGGCCTATTAATAATTATTAGACAGCAGTTCGACGGCTAGGCAAACGAGGGTATGTTAACGAAAATGTCTACGGTCTAGGATTGAAAGAGAGTGAGAAAGAGAGAGAGAGAGAGAGAGAGAGAGCGAGAGAGAAAGAGAGGTGACTTCCGAGAACGCAAGTGTTTTGTCTTTCGAACGGTGTTGTGACTGATTTTCTACAATTATACAACTTTTTCTCCAACGGCGACTAATCCTCTGCGGGAACAAAATTATCGTGCGCGCGTGCCATCAGTCGCGCGTGCGAATCGGAACAACAAATCTCTGCCATTGTTAACTAAGCTAAGTCGAACCGCGTGCGGCCATCGCGCAACAAGCAGATCTCGAAGGAAACACGAGAAGAACATTGTTCGAGGAAGAAGTGCTCGTCGGATCGCCTCCTCCAGTTGCGGTAACGAGTGTGTGATTGAGAGAGTGAAAGAGAGAGAGAGTGAGAATAGTAATAAAAATCAAGGACTGAAAGGGCAAGGCGTGCGTGTGCGAGAGAATCGAAGAGCAAGGGGCGAGAAAGATAACCGAGAGAATGAGAGAAGAGAGAAAGAGAGAGAGAGAGTGATCAAAGAACGAAAGAATAGAATGGAGAATTCGGTGTGTGTTATCTTCGCCAAGATACGCGGACGCCGAGAACAAAAGGCAAGGATATAGAAACGGGCGGGACGAGGAAAAAAAGATGAATTAAAAGAATAACGTCGAAAGCGCACGAGTAATGAAACACTCGGATCCGCGATTCTCAAGGACAGTCGACGATTATTCTGCTCGTATCTCATTCGCGGTCCTTGGTTCTTTTTTTTTCCTTTTGGATAATTGTACAATCGAGAGAGGATTTTTACATTGTAACGAGAAACTGCAAAACACACTTTCTACGTATGACTTTGGTACGCGCGAGCACACTCACATATTCACGCGCACACACACACACACACACACACACACACACACACACACACACACACACATTACACAGGAGAGGGCGAGATACACGTTCGCGAAGAGTATGGCAAGGACGAATTTTTTTCACAGACGGGATACAGGGAGAGAGACAAGTACACGCGGATACAGAAAACGATCACACAACGCGAGATAAAAATGCGAAACAGAATGGTATGAATAATAATAATTAATTAATAATTAATAATAATAATAATAATTGAAAAAGAGGGGAAAAAAGGAAACATAGATACACAGAACCACCAGGCACACACATACCACGCGTACACACAGAGAATTACACGCGAAAGCATACACAGTAAGTTGAGACAAGAATGTAAGTGATATATAATCTAGACATAGAGGAAGCGTTTGTGTAAATTCGGCGTTCGTTCGAAATGCTACTTCTCCATATGAGAAACTTACTTACGAGGAAGCCTATTCGTAATTTTATAATAATCATTAACTAAAAAAAAACAAGAAAAAAAGAAAAACGGTATCGCCTAACTACGATTTACGAGACATTGCACAATTTTACCAGCCGAGAGAGAGATTGAGAGCGAGAGAGAGAGAGAGAAAGAGAGCGAGAGTGTGAGAGAAAGAGAGATGAAAACGAAAACAACGGAGATTCGTTCGCGTTACGGATCACACACGCGCCCATCGAGTATAAATGATAATTACCTACGAGAAGCTTTCTTTTTTATTAAGAACCGTAGCGTAGATCGTAAAGTTTAAAGAAGGAATATGAAAAAAACAAAACGAAAATGCGCATTACATGTAAATGCTCCAAAATCTCAGAATAACTTGTAAGTGTTAAAAAAAGGAGAAAAGAAACGAAAAAGGATAAAGATGGAGCGAGCGTTTTCTATGTGCCCGCGACCGGCATTGATTTTTAAACGATATATATTATTATTATTAATGAGTAAGGAGAAAGAGGTAAAATTAAAAGTTGTATAGTAAACCATTTTCATTAAATATATTGTCCGTGAAATGATCTTTACAACGAAATTACATCGTTTTTTCGAGACAAGTTTTGGCGACGAGAGCGAACTTTTTTTATTTAAACGAAGAGAGAAAGCGAGCGAGAGAGAGAGAGAAAGAGAGAGAGAGAGTAAAAAAGAAGAAGGTGAAAAATATGAAAAAACAATCCTTGAAACAACCGACTGATTATCTGTACACTCGCAAAAACTATCGATCGTTGAATTCTGAGGCGTCGCCGACGCAAGCTTCCTCGTTTATTTATTTTGCGCTCCGGAAAGAAAGAAAAAAAAACCAAAAGAACTACAAAATTATAAGTGAGATCTTTGAGTCGAAGACGCCTCGGACAGAGAATAACAGTCTTCAGTATCTTCGATGAGCAGTTATAATAGTAATTAAACTATTCTACATTTATCTATAACCTATAATAAACTGTGAAACAAGTGTAAAATTGATAAGATATTTATTTCGTCTTGAAAACTCTTCGACCATTACATTCAACAATATCCTTCTTATTTTATTCACAGTTAAAATCACTTAGCTATAGATTCCACAGTGTTTATAAAAGTCTCCAGTTCGTCCTTATTTAATTCTAATCCTAAAACACGTCGTCCTTCCTTATTCTCAACCATAAGATCTAGCTGAAGAAGAGGTTCTCTCAAAGAAGCCAATTTACTCGATCCCATTACCAGCTGCAAAATAGATTATAACAATGTTATTCGCTACAGTACTGTTCCGATAATTATTATATAAAACAAAATTATTACTTTTAATCTCCAATCGAAGTCTATGAACGTATCATAGTTTTCTTTGGAATATTCCTTCAATAAAGCATTCGTAAGTTGTTCCCTTCTCACTCGCAGACACGTTAGTATACTTTGCTGAATGTGTTCCGGTAGCTCGTGGTACTCTTGAGGCATCTAAACAATGGTGTATACAATGTATATATTTATACATTGGCTTTTTAGAAACATGACTGTATACCTTCTCCTCGGACAGGTACAAACAAGCAGGGTTCCGTAATAGAGATGATATTAATTTGTAGGTCTCCTTGTACTCGTCTCTGCTCCAATCTATGCTACTTGCGAATCGATGATAGGACGGTCCTGGTCTACCACATATTTCGTCCACACACGAATGCAACAGCTATTATCATATTAGACATTTTTTAATTATTATTATTATTTACTATAGACTGACCGAAGCCCTTTTACACAAGTGTTTACAATATAAAAAAAGAGAAAGATACAAGACTACTAGTCTAATAACAAAAAAGGTACATGTACAAAAAGAAAAAAAATATAATAATGGTACCATTTTCTTATCTACTATTTATCAGTGAAAGAGTAACATTAATCATACATACCTCCTTCAAAACATGAACCTTGTCTTCGCTGAAGAGGTTAAGATACAAAGGCTGACTAGTTTCCATGATTATTCGCGATACTTGCACCTGCCAATTTTTCTGCGATAAGCATCGAAACTAGAATACTCAATATTATTCGAAATTCTCTTAAATCTAGTTTTCTTTTTCATATTGCACAGTGTTTATAACTTACGTTGTGTCGCTGCTCTCTTATTGCTCATTGTTTACAAACGCAGGCACATTTTTATTACAGTAGTATTATATTTAGTCAATTATTATATTTTATCAAGGATGCTCGTACTTTATCAGTCTCGGTACACAAAATAACGCGACATCAATATTTCCAGGGAATTGAAAACGCTTTGTTGACACCAACAATTGACAGCTCGCTTCGATGCATCGAATAGATGGCGCAGAGACTGTCAACGAGCACCATTCGAACGAAACGGAGAAAACAAGGAACTTAAATATCCGTCGGTAAGCTACTACAAGAAATGCGACGTTACCATCGCGATGATCGCGTGTCTGTCGGTAACTTTTTGTTTAAACAATCGATATAGTATTATGATATTATCCTTCGTAGTTGCATTTTAAAATTTTGTAAAGATTCAATGAAAAAATTAATACAATTATAAATAGTGCATGATTGTTGCAATAATGCAATTCATCGGATTAATTAATCCATAAGTAGATTTCTTTTACCTACTACTTATCAATGAAAGAGTAACATTAATCATACATACCTCCTTCAAAACATGAACTTATTCATATTTTAATTCTTGCCGGAATTTAAATGATTCTTGTAAGAATAATTTTCCACGAAATACTCTTATATATTTTATATTAAAAATATGCAAGTTCACGCAACGAGCACGTTCAATGAAAAAATGAATTGTATCCAAGAATTGTTTGTCGAACACTGTTTTATCCGTAATCGATCAACTTTATTACATTCTAACTATATAAATTCCGCGATAGTAATCGCTTGATTATCCTGCGTAATTGTAGATATATAGAGGGGGTGAAAAATGGAAATAGATACGGGTCTTTTCTCTGTAAATAAAGTAGGCAGTTACGTGTCGCGGAAATTGTATGTATAACGATCACGTGCACAACGCGTTTCCCGAATTGGTAGAATCAACACACGACGACGGTTAACTTTTAATATTCCTCCTCGTCTTCGGTGTTGGCAGCATCCTCTTGCACTTCGCGGTAATCCAATTCCAAAGCTGCCAAATCTTCCCGGGCTTCCGCGAACTCACCCTCCTCCATACCTTCGCCGACGAACCTAAACCGAACAATTTCCACCATTTCAAGGTGCCGAAATGTATATTTTCAGGGATCGAAATGATCAACGAATTACCAGTGAACGAACGCTCGTTTGGCATACATCAGATCGAATTTGTGATCGATCCGGGCCCAGGCGTCTACTATGGCCGTGGTGTTGCAAAGACAACACACGGCTCTATCCACTTTAGCGAGATCTCCTCCCGGCACTATGGTTGGCGGTTGATAATTGATACCCACCTGAACAGTGAGAAACGAAAGTCGAGTATACAAAAGAAAAACTTGGAAAATTTTGAAAGGATCTACTCCGTTGGAAAGATTTTAGTAAACTGACAAAGGGAAGGGAGAGCATGTTTCTAGTACAGTATTTTATCGATATAAGTCTCCAGTCAGAGTTGTGCTAATTCAATTACATTGTAATTCAATTACGTAGTTGAATTACATTGTATTTCAATTAATAGTAATTCAATTACGTCGTAAATGAATTACTATATAATTCCAATACAACGTAATTCAATTACTAAGTATTTCAATCAGATTTGTAATTGAAATACAATATAATTTAAACACAATGTAATTGAAATACAATGTAATTGAAATACAATATAATTGAAATGCAATTTGTAATTGAATTACAGTATAATTAAAATACAATATACTTGAAATACAATGCAATACAATACATGAAAACAATGTATTTTATAATTGTACTCGATTGCAATTACGAATTACATTGTAATTTAATTGACTAAAGATCTGAATTAGAAATTACAACATAATTGAATTACAATTTAATTCAATTACAATGTATTTTATAATTGTGCTCCATTGCAATTACGAGTTACATTATAATTTAATTGACTAAAGATCTGAATTAGAAATTACAACATAATTGAATTACAATTTAATTCAATTACAATGTATTTTATAATTGTGCTCCATTGCAATTACGAGTTACATTGTAATTTAATTGACTGAAGATCTGAATTATAAATTACAACATAATTGAATTACAATTTAATTCAATTACTTTGTAATTATAATTCTGGAGTAATTCAATTGTAATTCTGCACAACTCTGCTGGAGGACCATGAAGTGTTCGCGTGCGCACGGTGCTGGAATAGAATAATGGAAGGGGTAAGTTGGGGAGTACATGAGGTTCGTTTCGTTCTCATTCTGGCTTCACTGTATAGGACCGGTCAAAATGATGGTCTGGTGGCGAACCTTGAAGCCGGTGGGACACCATTCGACGAAATGGACGTGTTTCTGTCGTTTGATCATGGCGATCGCCGCGTTCACGTCTTTGGGAACGACGTCGCCCCTGTAGAGCATGCATACCGCCATGTATTTTCCCCTACGAGGATCGCAGTTCACCATTTGGTGATTAGGCTCGAAGCAGGAGTTCGTGATCTCTGCCACCGTGATCCTCTCGTGGCCAGCTTTCTCGGCGGAGATGACCGGCGCGTACGTAGCCTGTAGGCAAACATTAACGATCGACAATGGTATCATTTATTTCAAAGTTGATAATAAAACAGGGTACATGAGATTCGTTTCGACCTCATTCTGGCTTCATTGATCAGAGGAGAGGGTGTGCGTAATAGCATTTCCCCACCGCCTTCAAAAAAGAAAAAGAAAAAGGGTAAACTCACGAGAGGGAAGTGAATTCGCGGATAGGGCACCAGGTTTGTTTGGAACTCCGTGAGATCGACATTCAGAGCGCCATCGAATCGCAGGCTGGCCGTGATCGAGGACACGATCTGCCCGATCAAACGATTCAGGTTCGTGTAGGTCGGTCTGTCTATGTTCAAGTTTCGCCTGCACAGCTCGTAAATCGCCTGTGAATAACGATGAATCATTAATCAACTATAACGAAAGAATACTACTGTTATCTTTATCGCGGGGGTTTACGATCGAGATTCACTAGGGAAGGGGGGTGGTAAGTATCGAACGAGTATATACGAACTTGATTATCAACTATGAAGGCCACTTCGCAGTGCTCTAAGGTCGGGTGTGTGTAAAGAATCGCGTTGTACGGTTCCACGACGGCGGTCGATACCTGCACCAATTGGAAATAACATTTTACACATTATAGTTGGTTAAGTTAGAATTAGGGTCAGGTGTTATCAAAAGATGAACAAATACTTTGTAGCAATTGTTACCAGGAAATTACCAGGCCGTTACCAGGCTACCTAGAAACCCTTTTCTATGATAACACTGTCCAACAAATTTCAACTGTTTTCATGTTTCCATATAACTGTTTAAATATGTTTAGATTAGGTTTAACATGTTTAAACAATTAAAATGTATTACTATTGCACATGATTGAATTCGGGAAAGTCTAGAGAATCTTCTGATGTAAAGAACAATACTAATCCGGTCTCTGCATCTAAATAGGATACATTCATAATGATGAGGGCACCATACATGCTGCGTGCTGGACGACGACTGAGAATCTCGTCTTCTCGATATTACCTGGGGCGCTGGGTAGATGCTGAAGGTTAGTTTGCTCTTCTTCGGGTACTCGGCGGATAGTCTTTCCATCAACAAACTGGAAAACCCAGACCCGGTGCCGCCTCCGAACGAATGGAAGATTAAAAATCCTTGCAAGCCCCGGCACCGATCCGTTAGTCTACGGATCCGATCCAGCGTGATGTCCACGATCTCCTTCCCTGTATTATTATTATTCTTATTATTATATTAATATTATAATAATATTATTATTATTCCTAATATTATAATAATATTATTATTATATTAATATTATTCCCTGCATTAAATGCTCCGTTGCTTTGCTATAGAGATTGTAACGGACGTTTATGAATAATGTACCTATCGTGTAATGTCCTCGCGCGTAATTGTTCGCGGCGTCTTCTTTCCCGGTGATCAGCTGCTCCGGATGGAACAACTGTCTGTACGTGCCTGTTCGGACCTCGTCTGCAACGTCAGAAATATCTCTCGGTTAGTACTATAGATTTCACGTGTATTTAAATGCATGCGTGTAGTTGATAAGAGGAGCTTGCCTACTACTGTCGGCTCCAGGTCGACGAACACCGCTCTGGGAACGTGTTTTCCAGTGCCCGTTTCGGAGAAAAATGTGTTGAAAGAGTCATCCCCGTAGCCCACAGTCGTGTCGCTGGGCATTTGTCCATCCGGTTGGATTCCGTGCTCCAAACAATATAATTCCCAGCAGGCATTGCCCATTTGCACCCCTGCCTGCCCGATGTGGATGGATATACACTCCCGCTGCAAACATTCCGTCAGGTGATTGTTACAACTCCTAATTAATAGAATAATATTAGTTGATCGCATAAGTTCGTGACCGATTTTCACAATTATTTTTATAACTATTGAAAAAATACATTCTTTCCTGATTGTATAGCAAAAGCATTATTTTTCTAACTGTAGAAGACCATTATTTTCTAATTGTTTATAGAAAACCATTATTTTCTAATTGTTTATAGAAAACCATTATTTTCTAATTGTATAGAAAAAATTCTTTTCTAATTGTATATATAGAAAACCATTATTTTCTAATTGTAGAAAATCATTCTTTTTTAATTGTACATAGGAAACCATTATTTTCCAATTGTTAAAAAGAATGGTGACTATATAATTGATTATATAGATTTGTATTCTTCATAATTTAACCATTGAATTTTATTTTCAAATCAAACAGAAACTCATGCAATCATCTAACACAACAAAAATATTGAACCTATTCCAGAATCATTTCAGATAGGGGGTGAGCCGAGTACTAATTCTGGAATGGTTCAGATTCTTCCGAGAACCCTTTCATACCATCTAGCGTGTCCCTAATTATTTTTATTGTACTTATATATCAAATACCATACCATCTTCGCAATTCTGATATTATCTAGTTCCTCCAGCTTGAATGATTGGCACAAACAGTCGGTTAAAAATGTATTCTATTTTACTGCACGCGCGAGGTGGAACTCGATCAACGTGGTTCTTCAGAGGGGTTGTATATAAAATACAAAACGAAAATTTTGTCAGGTGGAAAGCGTATTGACAACCGGAAATGTTGAATTAATCTTTTCCTTTCCAGGGGTAGTGTTAACGGACGAATTGGACCGTTTTGCAGAAAATCCCAGAAATAATACTGGGACCTGATAAAAATGGCCACTGTTGTCCGCGGAGTTAACCGAATCCCAAGTCAGCCGACAAGGGATGATCGTAAACTGACATGTTGATGTCTTGTCGACATAAAGCGTTATTACGCCTGTCAGCAAGTCGCTAAGCTTTACTGCCTTGACCTGCCAATGTCTCTGTTTAATAATTCAGTGATGCCCTAAAATGGAACGTCTCATAGTGTTGCGGCCGCGTCTGACCCGCATGTTGCGCATAGACACCGATTGTCCTACAGACTTCCGATATCTATATATCACGTCCTTTAGAATGTGCCACCGCGAAAAATCGATCTTATACAGGTTGACACACTGTAACCATAGCAGCTTGATCGAACACCGACGAGTGCGTCGCACGATTTTGCGATAGATAACGTGTTTTTCAAATTCGCCAGTCCGAATGGCCGCTGTTTCCTCAACGATTACACGTGAACGTTCTAATTATTACAAACCAGAGTTGGGCAAAAATTTTATTCAACTAAAAATTTCGAATAAAGTGGGCTTGAAATCTATTTAAATTTTTAAAATAAAATAAACGTTCTAATTATTACAAAGCCCCCGGCAGGAGTTGGGCAAAAATTTTATTGAACTAAAAATTTCAGTGCAATAATTAATCTAATCCGCTGATTAACTCTTTGCACTCCGAATTATTTTTCAATTTCGTTGCCGATAATAACCTACTATTTTAATTTTTTCATTTAAAATTTACTTTAAAGATCAATTTCTTGGCTTCTACTTATTTTAAACAATCGCTTGCTACTTATATTGAATATAGCTCTCAAACTTTGTTGTAATCTATATTTGTGGAACTCGTGTTTGTTTTCAACTAAAAAATACAACTTGAGTAGATAAAGAAGAACCATATATATAAAAGCACGATTCATTTACATTTTCAAAGGAGTGCAAAAGGGTTAACTACTAATAAAGAAATTGTCCGATTAGGCGACAAGATTTTGGCAACCGCGTTCGGTTCTCCGGAGTGACTCTTTGCCAGTGACTCTCCTTGACATTCGTAGAGCTCTGTAAAAACAATCTTAGCTATTAAACGATTTTATATCGACATGTTTGATCGGTCGATTGTGCTACAAGAATATTGTGCATTTCAATCAAGGCGCCTGGCTATACCTGTGCTCGAGCCATATAATTTACCGTTAACTAGCCGAGGTATTAGCCCGCTATTACGAAAACTATAGTTCACCAACAACCCTATTAGTAGACAGCAGGTTTAATTCGTGTTTATGGGAAGAAATGGGTTGGTGTGAATTAAAACAGCGAAGACATTCGAAAAATTTAAAACTACTTTATATTATTTTCAATTTATTAAACATATTTTTGAAGAAACTCATTTTCGAATTCACTCCGCTTCGTTGCAGTGCAGGGTAGAAAACATCTATTTTGCAAAAAGATCCACCACATATCTTTTTCTCATAGAATTTCATTTAAATATTAGAAGAACCTATTAAACATATTTTTGAAGAAACTCATTTTCGAATTCACCCCGCTTTGTTGCAGTGCAGAATAGAAAACATTTATTTTGCAAAAAGCTCCACCATATATCTTTCTCATAGAATTTGATTTTAAACATTAGAAGAACCTATTAAACATATTTTTGAAGAAACTCATTTTCGAATCGCTATCGCATCTTCGACAGTATGATTGGAATTACTTTTTCTGGCGATTTCACTCGAAATTGTTGAAAATCCGAACAGCTTATTAAATATAAAATACAGTTTTTATTCTTCGTTGAAAAAATTTGCAATAAATTCTAGTGGAAACTCACTCACCATCGTAGCTGATGTGAGGATAGGAGACGTGTCAGGACGTACCGCGATGCGACCACTGTCTGCATTAGCGGACAGTCAGATCACTGCGATACGCCATATTAATACTCGCAAGTATATAATACCAGCTCCAGCCTTCGCAGGTGACAAACCCTAAGCTATAGCATTTCGCGCGAATTAGCGTGTATAGACACACGCACGCAAATATCAAGAATAAATGTGAATAAATACAGAGGAATTTACAATCGAAGTAATATCGAAATACTACTAAATATAAGTAACGAGTAAACAATTGCAAATATTAGTTTAAGACAATCATATATGAAGAATACAAAGTTATTTTATTCGCGGCGCAAAGGTTCGATCATTTACAACAACAAATAGCTATATGTAGGATACTGAACGTGTTGGATTCGGATTTGAATCTCAGGTTCAAGAACCACGTTGGCTATTACAAATGTTTGTAATCAGTTTTTTAAGGGTCTTCTAAGGGTCTAGGACGAAACACCCTCCTCTCTTTTTAAAAAACTGATTACAAACATTTGTAATAGCCAACGTGGTTCTTGAACCTGAGATTCAAATCCGAATCCAACGTTCAGTATCCTACATATAGCTATTTGTTGTTGTAAATGATCGAACCTTTGCGCCGCGAATAAAATAACTTTGTATTAAGACAAATTACGATCGATAACCAATTAATTAATTAATATATGAAGAATTACTTGAAAGATGATTACATAAAATATTATAGTAGGTAGGAATAATTTTTTACTGAATTTTAGTGGAAATTTCATCCCGATATCTTATACGCGGTTTCATATTCATTTCGATTCGTATCAGCGGTTAAAATGTCCCGTAGCGACGCGCGGGTCAAACGGGTCGCTAAGGGGATGAAATTTTGATCAGCCAAAATTTCAGATTTTTCTACATAGGATTTTGTGACACCGGCCGCTCAGGAATAAGGTGGTTCTAACTAGGGTTCTAAATCAGGTAACTAGCTCCAGAACCTTCTACCAAATCGCCGCCCCTCAGCACAGAGGGGCTCTACAAACTTTTGCACTACCCCCGACCCCGAAGAAAAAGTTTAGGCCACTCGTGACGTATAGTGTATATACAGTACAGTGTATAATCAAGTATAGTGGAAAGAACGCGTTATCGCATTGCTTGCCTCCCCCGGCCGATTCAAACCATGGATTTGCTAATATTTATTTAACAGTTCTCTTTATAAGACCCTTAACCCTTAAGAAAGTGGAACCTGAAAATTTTTAAGACTTTAAGAAACGACATATATACTGCAAAATGATCTACAAATCGAAAAAATCGATTTTTCCGACACGAGAAAGCGTATAAGGTCCCTTCAAATGGATCTGATTTGAACACAGGCCAAGTGGCAAAATTGTACAACAAGTATTTTATTATACAATGTGATCAAAAAAGACGATAGTATAAAAATAACATTTGCATATCGTATCATAAAATTTCATTTTCCGTTTCGTTCTAAGATCTTCATTTCTTACTACTTTTCGGACTCGACAGAGTAATCAACTTCACTCTTCGTGGAACTTTCGCTGGCACCGCCGACAGCGTTTCCGATTTTTTCGGAGAGGTTTTAACGTCAACTTTAATATTCATACTTTTACAAGTGCTATCTTCGCAGTAAACTAGTTCGATGTCCTCGGTCTCTTCGGCCACCAGTACGTCCTTCATCTTCTGTTCTGGGACCACCTCTGTTTTGTCAGTTTCCGTACTATTGCTAGGCCCGCAAACTTCCTTGCTAGCCGAGATATCGATGTCCATCGCGTTAGAATCTATTTCGATGGATACGCGTTTCGGAATGATATCAGTCTTACTCGACACGGGAGATTTATTCACCGGGGTCTTATTTTCGTCTTTGTACTCGACGCCAAGCTCTCCTTTCTCGAAGTGTATGATAGAACAGTAGCCATCTGTTGACGACGCTACCAGTATTTTGCCGTCGCTTGACCTACAAGGATATATCTTTATCAGATTCAAGTTCGGGTACTCGAGTGATCGTGCTTGTAAAGAAAATTATTATTATTCACAATTAGAAAAAGCGTATTAATAATTTCTCTTTTTATATCGATCGTAAAATATTAAGATATTAGATAGGATTCAAACAAATCGAAACGTTTGGGTATCCTCGCAAAATTGTTTTAGTGTGTAGAATATGATCGAACCGTAGCGCCGATAAAATCAAATCCTATCTAACATCATATATATAAAGCGGATTAACAGAAATAAATAATTATGTATATATATATATATATATATATATATATATATATATATATATATATTATTCACCAAGAAACGTCGGTTAATCTGGTGTAATGCATATTCGATATCACGGCGATCGGTGATATCTGCTGCGTATCGTATATAATCACAGAATGCTGTGTAGCAACAGCGAACACCATCCTATAGGGTAGCGTTATCAGAGGGACTGGACCATCCTTTTGCAGTTCAAAGTAGACGGGACAACATCTCACAGCTATGGTGCTTTCGTTTAAAGATGGTAAGAGCATGAGAGGCCTGAAATTAAAATCGTAGATAAAACTCTGGTATAGAAACAGACGAATACAATATTGGTAAATGTGTTCGTACTCTTTCAAATTGTGTCTCGAGAAGACAATGGTTGCATTGGATATCATCTCTGTGGTCTCGGATAGATCTATTATACCGGATGGTACTATAATTAATTGTCCGTCCAAAGAGAATGTGAGTCTTCTGAAAAAAGATTTGAACGTGTCGTCATAAAACAGTCTTACTGTCTTGTCCTTCAATGGATGATCCGGCGGCGTTGGAATCTTGGCCTTGTAAACCCTCTGCACTGTTTTCTTTGTATTTATATCGAACAAACGGCACATTCTGAAAATATCATTGCGTTAGACGAGTCGGGAAGTAGATGAACGTGTCTCGATGGAAGCTCGCAACACACCTGTCTGTGCTTATCGTGCATACATATTGATTGCAAGGATCCCACGACACACCTTGCACGAAACCTTTGTGTTCCGATAGTATGGCTGAAGACCGACCTTTATGAATGTCCCATAACATAGCTGTATTATCTACAGAGCCCGAAACCAACATGTTAGAGTCTGGGGACCAACTGATATCATAGACATCTTCCAAATGTCCCCTTAATACTTTCCAAGAAATCCATTGCTCTGTATTCTCATCGGAAATAATATGAAATTCGCAGTCTTCCTTTTGTTTCCATAAAATGATGGTTGACTCTGTTGATTCAAGGAAAGTAAAGTAAGTAAAGTAATGATATTTGTGCTCCGCTCAGGGTTTCAATTCAATTTACTACTCTTCCCTTCTTCCATTCTCACTATCGACTAATTTCAGCAGGACCTACTGTTTTTACAGTAGGTTTTGCCAACAATACGTGGCTTGTACCAAGGCAATTTAATTTTGAAATATATATATATATATATACATATATATATACAAACCATCATCCCCAGAAGCCAGAATCTCTTTCGAGGGTGAAAATCTGACGACATTCACTGCTTTTTGATGCCGTTCCAAGTCCGTCACGCATTTCACAACTGCACCGCCAGATCCATTTGTCGTTAAATACCATATCTGGTAAGACGATTACACGATTAATTATTTATATTATTATTAGACTGCGAAAGCAATTACCAATTCTTATAGACTAATTTTAAGAAAGTGCAATCAAATGAAATCCTACTTTTAATGCGAGAACAGTCTTTGTAGATCCAAAACAAAGAAAAATAGTACTGAATTTAATCGCATTTCATATTCTAGCAGTTTTTGAAAATTTCCATGAGCCATAAATGCATGACTATCTGCAGTCGAATAATTTTTTATAAGGATTAAAATATTACCAGAACGTGTGAATCCGCACCGCCGGTCGCAATCCGATAAAACGTTTCACCTTTCGATGTTTCATAGACTCCAATTTGTACATCGACGCTCAGGACTGGATCACGATTGTGCCACGAAATTTCAGGAGTCGTACACCACATAATGTTAATCAACAAGTATAACAAACGATTGTGTGAATCTATTTACATTAACAATAACTTCGAATGGACTGACAGCGTCTAACCTTCAAGCTGTCACATTATTCCCGCCAAAACAGGATGTTGGGATATTGCACGGGTTTCAAACGCATGCGCGACCAAATCCAGGAACGTACTTCCTTCAATATTTATTCCCTTCTTCTATATTTCCATCTCTTACTGTCTCCTTCTCGTTTAGAAGTTTATATATGTTATATGTTATATATATTTGAGAAAATGTGTAATATTTCAATACTATACACAAGTGTTATGTGAACCACGATAATGTAATTTTAATGGTGAAAAATAAAGAGTATTAGTTACAACAGTTTCCGTGTTTTGTTTTCCTCACCCTTATAGAATATAAGATCCACTCCTTCGGAATTTTTCAAGCGTCTGACTTACCGTTGACTTGTACTACTGAAATTCCGGATACCTCCTTCGATATCATGTTCTCCTAATACAAAGTTTAATTTCCGAGGTTTTAGAAAAATTTTCGGAAATTTTCGTCATCTGACTTGCCGTTGAGTTCCATCATTGAATTTTCAAAATTTTTCGAGCGTCTGACTTGTCGTTGATTTGTACTACTGAAATTTCGGATACCTCCTTCGATATCATGTTCTCCTAATACAAAGTTTAATTTCCGAGGTTTTAGAAAAATTTTCGGAATTTTCGACCATCTGACTTGCCGTTGAGTTGTACTACTGAATTCGGATACCTCCTTCGATATCATGTTCTCCTAATACAAAATTTAATTTTCGAGGTTTTCGAAAATTTTCGCCAATTTTCGACCGTCTGACTTGCCGTTGAGTTGTACTACTGAAAACCGGATACCTCTTT
Source organism: Lasioglossum zephyrum (assembly GCA_028455615.1). Lineage (NCBI taxonomy): Eukaryota > Metazoa > Arthropoda > Insecta > Hymenoptera > Halictidae > Lasioglossum > Lasioglossum zephyrum. The sequence continues at coordinate 3,025,690 of CM052326.1, forward strand.
CGATATCATGTTCTCCTAATACAAAGTTTAATTGTCGAGGTTTTCGAAAATTTTCGCCAATTTTCGGTCCGCCTGACTTGCCGTTGAGTTGTTCTACTGAATTTCGGATACCTCCTTCGATAT
>CM052326.1:3025912-3045377 GCA_028455615.1 Lasioglossum zephyrum
CCCACCACGGCCACTCCGACTCTTCCCTTAGCCGCTAAACCTTAGCCTAACCTTAGCTAAGGTTTAGCGGCTAAGGGAAGAGTCGGAGTGGCCGTGGTGGGGACTGACTGGCCGACCAAGCGAAGAGGAGAAGCAGCAACATGTGTTCCGCGGGCCAACCGCGCCCATGCCTGGTATAAGTCAACGACAAGTCGGAGGTTCAGGAAAGGTTGATGGTTCAATAAATATATTCTTAGATACGTTTCTTAATAGTCTTTATTCATTCGTTGTAGATTCATACATAAAATTGATTGTACATGTGCATAACTTATATTCTACATACTTATAACAATAATAAAGGGTATTGGTAAGGGACGAAACGATGAAAGATAAGATAAGGATAGAAGTAATTGAAGGAATGTTGAAGAGAAAGAAGGAAGGAGGAAGAAGAACCACTGATATCAGTGTCAGACGGCCTCAGTGAAGTACGAAGATCACCTTGTCAAAGTACGAAGTTCCTTAGTCACCCGTCACCCATAATAGTCACCCACTACTTTTTCCCCAGACAAGCCACGCAAGGTGTCTCGTCGACGATAGCTTCATCTTCTTTTATATAGCTCAGCTGCAACAAATATTGCGATAATTTAAAGAAAAAAAACAAAACAAAAAAAAAGTACAAGAAAGTAAGAAAGGATAAAATACTTCAGAAATTTTGGATGAAAAGAGAATAGACGCAAATTAGGGTGAGGAACTAAGGGAAATTGTATATATTACATAAATATGGAAACCGCCATGTTAATTATTATTTATAAATATTACCAGTTATTACCTATAATACCTACACTTGGTAATGCTATTATCGATAATAACTGATAGCTGTCTACCAGTTTGAGAGTTTCACCCACAGATGGAATCACTCACCTAACCTCAAAATTTGCGAGAGTTTTGACATAACCTTTCAGAGTTTAGAATAAGAATAAATGTCATAAATATATGGAAAAGAGTTTTCTACGATATGTAATACCTGTGCCCTGAGCTTTAAACATATAGTCTTTTAACAGAATGAAATATATATGAACCCTTCAAAATGCGTACGAAAATACGTGCAAAGAAATTGATTTGTATTGTAGTATAAACATGTACTAAGTATATAGTTGTGGCAGGTATTACAAAATGGTTATGTTCCATAGACAGTATCAAAAATTCTCTAATTAAAATCCTATGTTCGGAAGTTCAACCGAGAGTTGACTTGTCAAACGAACAATATGGATAAATGCGACAGGAACGAGGCTGATGTCATCTCTCAAATACAGTATGCATTTCCTATTTTGAATGGAAAGGTTTGTGTTGACATTCGTTCATTTTTATTTCATCTCAAAGAACACAAAAGATTATGATCTTATTCTTGCGTGTTTACAGCTTCAGAACGAATGCAGAGACGAAGAATTCACGAAAATAGTCGAGGATATAAAGGCGTTGAACTTGAAAAATCTGGTCGAGGATATGGTAATTTACCAAATCAAGTATCACATGCGACAGAGCATTGCTCCAACATTTTGGAAGAAATTTACATGTAACGTAGACAAACAGCAAGGCTTCGAACAATTCAAAAGCGCAGTGGATGGATTGTACACGCGTATGACGGAATTTTTACCGCTGTTAAAAAGATTAGAGTACCTTGTACAGGAGCAATCGATTTGTTCGTCATCGAATGAGAGCAACGTATTAAGCAGATTCAAGTTAATTGTCAGATCGACGTTACTAAGTCAAATACCGCTCGGCTATGAGTACGTGGTCGAACAGTTTTATAAGATTGCGTTCAATGTATTTTGTTGCACGGACAATTCTACGCAAGGTATAACACCATTAGGTCGTCCCATAAGTTCGTGTTGTTTGTACGAACTTATGGGATGACCTGTATTCACATCTATTCGCTTATCGTTGGACTGTGTTACCTGTTGTTTTACAATCCGTTGTTCCAGTGACTACTGCCAGCAGCGATTACCTTCAATGTACTGGCTGCTACCTGGAAATGGAGAAATGTCGGTGTCAGCAGATAGTGACTATGTTCCACGAGACGAATAGGAAATTGATCGAATTAGAATTATTGGAGAGGCTAGCGGGAAATGTTCTAACGTCGTTGATACATGTGCACATCAAGAATCATGTCAATCAATCGTGCGATAAAACGTTCGATGTGTCGCAGTTAGAGTCGTTGGAAAATGTAAGAAGCGCATTAATGTAATCTATGAGACATATTTTTGTAATTTAATTTTACAGTGGCTGGAAACTGTCGTTATGAGCTGGTTGATAAGAGTATACTCCGGAGGTTTCTCGAAAATCGTTTCGTTGAACGACGAAACTCGCAACGCTATAAATAAATTTAAACAGAAGCTATCTCACTTTCTCTACGAAACGTACACGAGATTTCGAATCGAGCAGCTCTTCGATATTATAATAGGTATCTTTCCAAACTTTCTATCCTTTACTGATCATAGTATGCAATCGATTCACTGTATCACGATTATCTTCCAGAGTACCCTGATTCTCAACCAGCGATAGACGACTTGCATGTTTGCTTGGAACGAACCGATCTGCGAAAAGTTTTGATAGACAGTTTACAGGAAGCTTTAACAACGAGATTATTGCATCCAGGTGTGAACACACCGGACATATTAACAGCCTATATCGCAGCCATACGAGCTCTGAAACAGTTAGATCCAACAGGAGTTCTTCTCGAGACGATAACAGAACCGATCAAGTACTTATCGTTAAGATTAAACTTTGCAATATACATATGGAACTGATTCCAAATAAAATATGTTTTGTTCGATCGATACAGAGTTTACTTGAGAACGAGGGAGGATACTGTGCGCTGCGTTGTAACGGACTTGCTCGACGATTCGTCCAGTGATCTAGCAGATGAATTGGTGAAAGGTGAAACTTTACAATTAGATGATTATTCCGATGAAGAGGAAAACGAAAATTGGCATAAATGGATGCCTGATCCAGTCGATGCTGATCCCGGTACATTTAAATAACAAATGTCTAGCTCAGAGGCGGATTAAGGGCTTGTAGCAAATGTTGCCAGGAGGCCCTAGGATTTTCTATGATAATAATATCAAACACAACTTTTTAGAAACAGAAGGGGCCCGGTAGCATTTGCTACTTCTGCTAATTCGGCCCTGGTCTAGCTTGTATCGCTATTATACACAATTTTAATCGAAATCATTTCACAGCAAAATCAGCGCAACGCAGAGTGTCCGATATAATCTCGATGCTAGTGAGCGTGTACGGCAGTCAGGATTTATTCGTCAACGAATATCGCACGCTATTAGCAGATAGATTGCTGTCTCAATTAAACTATCATACCGAGCGAGAGATCCGTCACCTGGAACTGTTGAAAAGACGTTTCGGAGAGAATCAACTTCATTATTGCGAAGTTATGCTGAAAGATGTCTACGACTCGAAGAGAATAGACGGACACATACAATCCGATACCAGCTATACTTTGGAGAAAGAGGAGTTCCCCACGTCCGCTTTGATACTGTCGGCACAATTCTGGCCGCCTTTCAAGGAGAACTGGAAGTTAGAGTTGCCGAAAATTGTACAGACTCAATTGAACAAATACGTGAAGGCGTTCGAGACTTTGAAGGGAAATAGAACGCTTTGCTGGAAGCCTCATCTGGGAAATGTTACGTTAGAGATCGAATTGAAGGACCGGAAGTTGGAAATTAACGTGACACCGATACACGCCACGATAATCTTACATTTCCAGGACAAAAGTAAGAGAAGTATCTCCTCGAAAAATACTACGCGATAAACAATGCGAATAGTCGTAAAAACATTCGTAACAATGCTCTTTAAATTGTTTTTACAGACCAGTGGACGTTGGAAGAACTGGCGGAAGTGATGCACGCCCCCGCGACCGTGCTCAGGAGGAAAATAACGTTCTGGGTTTCGCAGGGGATATTGAAAGAGAGTTCGAACGATGTGTTCATCTTGCAGGAAGAGAGCTCGACGAAAAGTAGATCTTTAACGGACGTCGTCGAAGAGGAAGAGGTCGAGAGCGTGATGGCGTCCGCGAGCGATCAAAGGGAAGAGGAGTTACAAGTATTCTGGTCCTACATCGTTGGAATGTTGACCAACTTGGACTCGATGCCGTTGGAGAGGATTCATCAAATGCTGAAGATGTTTGCGTCTCAAGGCCCCGGAGCCATGGAATGTGGTTTACCCGAATTAAGACAATTTCTTGACAAAAAAGTTCGAGAACACCAGCTGCTGTTCTCAGGCGGTTTATACCGTTTGCCAAAAACGTAGAATGATTTTCTATCGCGGCGAAACTGCCCTACGAACAAACATAAGGAAACACGTTTATATAAAATACCATGACTGACTTTTATTTGTATCTTATATTCATAATATAATAATGAACGAATATACAGCAGTACACTTTTTACAGAGTTCATAGTGAAAAGTGCATAGTTATGGTTTCGTTAATTTGTATATGTATATTTCGTTGCTATGATTTTTAACGAACGATCTATAGTACAATTTATATACGCGACTGGAAAACAAATATATTCATCTCGAGAAAGTTATCGTTTCGATTCAAGTTGATCGCCAACGGATCAATCGTTAATCAATACCGAAATGAAAATCATAGTTTAAACGCGCGTTCGGGTCTGTACATAATTGATGATCGCATTTGTTAATTTATAAATTGTATTACATTATTTTCCAAGCGGACGTTATTAAAATTGTACGAAAATAATAAAATGTTAGATCTCTCGCTACATCGAACGTACGAAAATAATATAAATTTCAGAGGTTCGTAAGTCACGTTGAACGTTTTATACGGGACGACCAAAGGAACCCGTCGAAAAATTTACAATTGTATTCTAAACCGGTGAATAGAAAGCGAAACTAAACTTTACAAAGTACTTTTGTAAACTTACGCGGTACTTCGAATTGATTTTCTCTCCTGTAGATTCTTGTTTCTTTACAAGGTGTAGAATACAGTCGGAAATTTTTTAAGAGAATCATTTCCCATGTAAAAATGATCGATGTCGTTTGAATGCGGTTCCGTTTATTCGCTGGCCTACAGAAACACGATTTTGTGCTGTTAAATATCAAAGCATTGCAGAAACAAGATGAATATTCGTGAATCAAGAATGAGAAAACTGTTCAATGCAAGTCTCTCGATGCAACAAATTTGTAAAAGTAGCCTGTAATCCGTTTTGTCCACGTAGCACTACAAAGTAAGAAATGAGAGTCGATGTTATAGTTTCAAGCGTTGTTTATCTTGAACACGCGTGAGTTATTCAACTATTAGTCATAAACTATTTTAATTGTTCCAACTAAAATATAAGAAAATGAATATTGTCTTTTTTTTGTTGTTAGAGACGTAAAGAGTCTTGTTGCAACCCTCGGTGTTTCGAAACACAATCTCGAGTCGCGTTGCTCGCGCACTCGATTTGTATCTAAAAAGAAAATCGAATGTACAGTTTTATGATCAAGTCAGTTTCTTTGGTACTGAAACAATGATTAATATCACGTCGATAGATACAACTAAGAGGGGGGTATTCACATATTGCCATAAGAAATTATATGCGCAGCCTAGTTTCTAAATAAAAAAATTATTTATAGTAAATTGCATACTTCGAATACGAAAAGAAGCGTACATAGCTCGTGTTCGACAAGCTAATTCGCGAGACACGTCGAGTGCTCTTCACTCCGAAGAGAATTTCGTGGAAAAATGATCGCACACACGTTCATCTAGAAAAGAAAATCGATCCGCTACGAATTTCGAAATCAGACTTGAACAGATAAACCTGTAATGTTTCTCCAGAATGTTCTATTCATTTTTTTTTGTTTTTCACAATATATTACACCGTTTCGTTTTTATACCTCTTTTTTACTCTTTATTTTTACACGCTCAGTTGCTTAAAATAATGTCTGCAGTACACTGACATCATCGAGGGCGGAGCATCAATTTTACACAACAGCTTCTGCTCACCTTCCGATAATCTCTCTAATGCTAAAGTATACTCTCTGTCGAAAACACCTGCAAACGCGAGAGCAAATTTTCATTATCTCGGTATAATTCATTACATTGGCTTGGCAAGAAAGTAATTTCGGCATTTTAAGGTGAAACAGAGAGCCCGATATTTTTATTCGAGAGCTACGAACATTAACGAATAAGATATTCTCCCTTTTGTTCGATGATCTTTTAATGATTAAAGTTCTTTAAAATACCGAAATTACTTTCTCGCCGAACCACTAGAATCAGAAAAGAAATATTGCTAATGGAATTGCTCTGTGTACCTTGATCAATATTCCCTCTACCCAAGACAGTAAATGCCAAAAACAAGATATCACGGTATATAGAAAATAGAGGTTGGTCAGGTGCTTGATTTCTGCTTCTTTCTAAGGCCACTCTTTTAATAGGATCCGCTAGATCACTTCGACGAACGTTCGTGATCACTGACTGCATTAGCCTGTTATAATTAAGCATAGAAATGTTAAGCTAAATAATCGAAATATTTCTGCGTGTTCGAGAATGTATGATAGGTTGTGTTTACGTTTTATCCTCCGCAACGTTGAATTTCCATTGGAGATACATAGGCAGACGATCCATATGGAGTCTCTCGTTATCCCACATGGTTTTGACACCTACCGCACCATAGTTTATTTGTTCGTGCTTCTTATCGTTATTTAGCCATAGATCTGGCAGGTGACTGGTTAAATTAATTCGTTCAAGGTACCATATAAGATTCCAATACACTATTGGATGCTCTTCGATGAACTTATGCTTCGTCAGACATGTATCACCTTCTTGGCTTAAGACACTTTCCAACTCCTTCCTTAGAACTAAAGGGTTCAAATATGGCACTGTGGTGGGTTCCAATAATTCTTTCGGTTTGTCCAAAAGTTCAACTAGTGCTCCCATTAGAGGATCGTTCTTCCTTTCATTTTCTTTACATCTTCAACAACGAATTTTACGTCAACTTTACAACCGTGCCAACACGGATTCGTATAGAGAGTGAGTTAAAGCAGAAGCAAAACAACCGAAAATCGATAGTTTTGCTGTCCACGAATCACTCTGCATGCCTGATCGCCTCTATAAATGTCGCAGGTTTAACACTAGATATGCAATTGGATTATAATGAAGAGACAGGGGATTTTATGGATTTATGACAAAAATCGATACAGTGAAATCTCGGAAAAGTAACAGCTCTAGTAGCGACTGTTTCTAACAACTGGCCATTGGTAAAATGGGACTGCGACACCTACAGAGACACGATACTGTACCTTTCATTACCTATAGTCTAATATCGTTATAGTCAGCAGAGGTACCGTCGCCTTATCACAATACTGACAGACAGTGTTTAAATTCGAGTCTTCCGGTTGCCAGCCAGCCATGATCTCTTCGTCGTAGAGTATGGTGGCGCAATGATGACATCGACTAGCACTAGACAGTACAAGCTCGACAGCGATTCGTTCGTCGAGTTCTCTCGACCCTTTCGAATATAAACATTCCAGATCGTCCAAACAAGAGTCTATATTTCCATCGGCTATTCGAAAAAAGTTCATTGAATCAATCTATTCTTGTTCCCCTTCATTTTTCAACAGAGGGCAAACCTGCAGAACGTCTACCGTTCTGAGAATTTGTGTTTGTATTGCGGATTATCTGATACTTTAAACGCGATAAATCAATCATTGTACAATGCAATATCTACGTGAAGATATTGTTTGTCGTTACATCTTATAATTATACCGGGTGTTTCTATTTTTTGCACAGTAGCTGCTCTGCAGGTTCAGTCAGCAAAGTTTCGAATTGCACAGACCTGACATCTTCATGGCTTCGTTCCGATCTTGCACGGAACCGTCTTGCGAATCCAGAGATTCGTGCGACGCTCCGTGCGACATTCTGTAGTCACGCTCTTTAAGTTTGACGGGCGTGCTGGTCGCGGAAATAGCCTCTTTGATCACGTCGAATTTCTTCACCACCGTCGTCGCGGCCGATTTTAAACTGTTCAGGCCACCGAGTATCAGCTCGTTCGACTTCTTCCCTGTTAAACTGGTGGTGCTGAAATGAGTACTACATTAAATTATAATTTCCTAGATCGAATCACGAGGCCGATTCTTTGTTGGTATCTCGAATAAACTCGAAACAAGAAACAGTTCGACTTACTTAAAGCTAAGTTTCAAACTAGATCCTAGGCTGGACAGGCTGGAGGTCACGCTGTCCTTTTGAGACCAAAGGCTGCTCAATTCTACCAGCCTCTCCCTCTCTTTGTCTTGTTCCCCTTGCTGCGCTACAGAGTGTGGCATTGTTTCGCTTCTTTGTAAATGGCCGCCTATCGCTACGCCGGTCGTTTCGTCTATAGATTGATGAAATGTCGCGCTACGTGGCAAGACGTTGCTAAAAAATACAAAGAAATCAATCAATTTTACACGCTGGGGAAGTACAGTAAAGTCGCGATCTAGATCCCTGAGGATCTCCACGATTACTGTCCTTTTCTACGTTCCTTGTCCTCTCGGCGCGGTCGACGCAATCACAAAAAAAAAATAGTTTCCCCTATACGATCCCTAGATTGCGACTTTACTGTAAATCGAACGAGAATCGACAAACAAAATGTACCTTCGAAATAAAAGCGGACCTCCCGGTCTCTCCTCGACATTATTAAAAACAGTTAGAGTACACGTTGAGCAATTCGAATCGTTCTCTTCTGAAGGCGAAACGATTGGCGTCTCGTCGTTGATTAGGGCGCCCAACGGGTCATTCTCGGTGACCGGTGTGCGTATGGGACTCTTCAATGGCGATTCCAAGTTTGGTGCCAATCTGCAAAATTAAAACGAACATTTATAGACCCATATACCCTTATTAAATTAATTCAATCGAGATTAAAATTTATCCTTTACAATAGAGAAACTCAAGGTGACCTTTACGTCGACAATAACACTTTCGTTTCAACCATTTGTTCGTATACCGATTAGAGTAGAATTCATGTTACCTTTGCGTCATCGGCAAATCATTCAGTTCTTCCATTTGTATTGCGTTCAATGCCACGGAGTCTTTCACTATACTGTTCTGCCGAGGAAGCTTCTTTATTTCGAATGGCCCGTATTCCGGCAAATCCGAGGTGGAACTTCCTTTCGTAGCTGCGCGAATAAAACGAGACCGTGAATCGGGACGATTGCATTGCAATCATGCTAATTAGTGCTTACAATCGCTGTGCGCAGCTTCCGTGTCTTGAGAATGGGAGCTGTCCAGGCTGGATCTAGAAAACGCGTGTTCCATATTCGCGATTTTACCGTCAACCGTCGACAAATCCGCGGTCGAGCTTAACCTTCGTCTAGCACTGCGTTTGCCAGCCCTCTTAAACAACGCAGCTCCGACTATGGCATTTCGGAGCTTGTTCCACATCAATTGGCTGGAATTAGTCATATCGGACGGCCAAGTTGCTTCTAATACAGCCTGCGGTTAACATCGACGACTATTATTTATTATGCATCCAACGAAATCGAGAAAGACACGAAATTTTGACGAACCTTATTGTAAAATCCGTATGTGAGAGCATTCGGTTGGACACCGCTGCGTTTCATGTGAAATAATAATTTCACAGCTAACACAGGTTGCCCGTAAACACCGCACAGCTGCATCATAGCTCTGTAACAGACCTGTAACCGAAATCTTTCATCGTTAGTTCTTCGAACAAGTGTGAAATTGATTTCTAAGCTAGGGCTGTTACTTTTCCGATGGATTCAAAGGAGCGAAGGGAATTTCCTTCGAAGCCTTTCTTCAACCTTTGAAGGAAAGTAACAGCCCTATTCTGAAGCTCGCGAAAGAGCTCTTACCTCTTCGATAGGATCGAGGTGTAACTTCGACATTTTCACTAGCAGATCGTACGCTTGATGTAAAATTGTAGCTGGCTGGTTAGACACTTGCAACATAGCAGGCAGGTGTAGAAACCAAAGGCTGTAACAGGTGCCGAGCAGACATCTGCCCCACCGATTTGGTTTCGCTGCCTGAATGAAATATTATTGGTAAGTTCGAACCGGAAATGTTATCGAAGCGAAGAGATGATATTACCTGTTTACGCGCCATCCTTTGCGCTACCTTAATCTCATGTTTGGTTCTGCGTGCCATGGGACTTCCTGGTATTATACCGAAGGCACTTAAATTCGCATTTCTTATGTTGAAGTGTTTCTGCGGCCTTATCAAATCGGGGTTCAATTTGAATGTGCGATAAACGATCGGTGACTGATTTGGTCCAGCTTCCGGTGGTGGTATAAATACTGTTCGTTCGCTGTGCTGAGATTCGTCCAATTCCAGAAGTGGTACTGAACGATTAAAGATCACATAGAACGTTAAGCAAGTGGAAGCCAACGAAACTGATGTTACGTTAATTGTTTTACCATTTTCGTCCTCGACACGTTCCGTGCACTCGTCGAAAAACGCTAGACCCGCCATATCCATGTCGGATACGAAACTCGTCTCTTCTATAAACCTGAAAGATAAAGAAAATGTTCAATTACGGTATCCAACAAACATCGCGGATTTTTATGCAAAAAAAAAAAATGTATTGCATTGATTGTGGGAAAGAGGAATAACGTAAATATTAATTTCATCCCTTAACGATTTTTTCTTAATCTTTTACTGTTTTGTATTTCACCCAAATCAATTTCTTCGTAAATGCATAAAGACACGCAGTCTGAGTATGAATCAAATACCGATATTATTAATCGGAATATAAGATATCTCCTTGTCGGTAAGGCTTAGTCAGTAAAATCATCGCTTACACAAATACCGAGTAAACGCGTAACGTTATACGACAACAAAATCAATATTTGATTTATACTTCGAGCATCGTGACAAGTGGTACACTAGCGGATAAAAGTATACCGCGCGAACGAGGAAACGTAGAGCCCGAAATAATTGAATTGAAAACGCGCGTGTGTAATTACCTTATAAACATCTGTGTCTTCACTAACATGCTATAAAATTTCGCGTGAGCCTTATCTCGACTTCGGAGAAACGCCTGTATATTAAACAAACTGGTCGGATCCGTTGAGCCAACCGTTGGAGCTTTCGTGATCGGCAATAAGAAAGCGCGATACCCTTTCAATATGGTCGCGGTGAATCTTAAAAAAGCGTCTTGTATCTCAAGCTCCAGAGCTTGCTCCTTCCGCTTCTGTTGGAACTCTTTGTCGACGCTGAACTCTTCGTCGTCTATGTCTGAAAATGATTGCGAGTAGAACGCGGATCTTCGTGGAAAGTAAAGTTTGTCTACATCGATAATAACTAGACTGCAGATCTTTACGGAGAATAAAAACCGATTTGATCCCCTTAACGAGACTTACAACGTTCTTGAATTGTTTAGATCTTTTACCGGTTTAATATTTCGCCGAGCAATTTCTTCATAATGATCCGCAGTCTGATAATAACTATGAAAACCTGAAGACAATAACGAAAACACTGTGTGTGCACCTTTCATGGACGAATAACTCTTCCCCAAAGAGATCAGCTTCGAGTAAAGATGTTCCAGCCAATTGCGAAGCTGCCTGGCTGCCTTCTTCGGCAGTAGTTTAACAGTCAGATACTTCTTGTCGTCGCAAATCGCAATATTATTCGTATCCAAATTGACGCAATTAACATCGGACGGTGGATCGTACAGATCGAAGAATCTCGAGTCGACGCCGATTAAAAACGGCAACGGGGCGTGCAACACCTGTAATTTCGAATACGTTTCATATATTACGCCGTAGTAACATTCTCTCGTACATATTTGTCAACGCGTGGGAGTATAATTTACCTCTGCCAAACCCAATGGACACAGCGGTATGTACGGACACTGCCACTTGAACGGAAACAGTATCATCGCGATAGCTTCGCTGACCGACGTGAGTACATCGGGACGCAACGAATGTACAAGTATCTTCTGCTCGGTTAATATTAACAGCAATATAAGTAAACAATTGTCAGGCCCTAAATTAGTAAGTAATTGCCGGAAACTGGCGCCGGACCTAGGCAACGCCAAGTCCTCCGGTTGCGTTAAAATTAATCTGTCGTTACTACTTAATTGTACAAGGATTCTTGGTCTCTGCGGGCTCGGAAATGGTATGTCGTACAAAAAATATGCTATATACTTCTCGATAGGAACGTTCTGCGGTTTGTTGTTAACCATGCTATGTAGAAAAACTAAAAATTTCTCGAACGTGTCGAAGAACGGCCAGTGGGACAAGATGCATATCGATTTACTGATGTTTAACGACTGTGAAGCGGGATCCGTCAACTGTAGCTTCTCCAATTGGAGTTGGGTAAGCTTCTTAAGTATTCCGGTCTGCTTAAGCGCTTTTACTTGCGACTGTCCCTTATCGATTTCTGTATGGTCAACTGGAAGAGAGAAACACGTCACAGTCAACGAAACGTAATTCATCGCACGTCTTATTCACCTACCAGAATTCTGAATGTTCTCCGCGAGGATGTCGGGCAATTGTTGATTCTCTTTCGAATTGGAAATGTCCATTTCCAGTTCCACCTCCTCGTAGAACGTGATCGCCGAACCGTAGATCTTCTGGGCCGCGTCGGCAACGGTCAAAACGAACGTCGAAAACACCGGTTTCGGTTTGCTGGCCATCTTCGGCCAACATTCTATCGTCGCACCCATCGGCAAACAGAACATCGCGACGGAATTTGGGAAAACGAAACTATTGTAATCCGACATCGGATATTTGTACAGCACGGCTGGTTTGAATGATATCAGGTTCGCCCGATTCATCGACTTCTTGTAACACAGATACACGTCGCTGCCCAGCATGCCTTTGTTCAAGTTCTTATTGATAACGCAGAAAGCGTGCGGTGGTGTTTCACCTTTGTTCGTCAAGATCACGCATATGTCTGTCACGACTAAAGAGTTGCAGGACATCTTATGACTTGCTCGTCTGTACGTCACAAAGATCCTCGACGTCGAGTTGTTCACGTTCGCCAAGTGTCCCTTCGGAGTTTCCAACACCATTTTCGCGTCTTGCATAATGCGCTCTTTGCCGTCGTATATAACACCTGAAAGCAGAGTTTCTCATTGAATACACTTTCCTAGTTTCACTCGAATACATCCATGACTGGTGTTAACCCGTGTGTAGTCAAACAAAATGTATAGGCGAATAAAGAATGGAGATTCGGAGATATTTTGTAATTTTTAAAGATTAGCATTAATAAATCAAGGATCGATGTATCGTAACTGGTCTCACCTATATCAACTAAAGGAGGTTTGTCTCTCCCTCTCCGATAGCATAAATAACATTCGTTGGTTCTCAAGCTACCGTGATTTAAATCAGCGGGTTGACCCGAAACGGTATGCGACAGCAAAGTATATCCTTCCGGACATTGTTCGCCTAACGCTGGGAATATAATGACGAGATCGGTGATCGGAGGTTTCATGTGCATGTCCTTGACATGCGTTCCCTCTTGATACCAATCTTCCAATTTCTCTTGAGTTTCGTTATCATTCTCAAAATCACTATCTTGACCAGGCAAACCAGCGATGACAAAATAATCCGCTACCCTCCTTTCGTCCATGACTACCTACGCACGTAAATAGAGAAATTATAAATATCGGTAATATATAGAGCTAGCGTAATAAACGTTCACGATAAATAAACAAAGTTACCGACTTTAACCAAAAACTTCTTCACATGGTATTGAAATAATCCTCTGCGAATCTCCTCCCATGTATTTCGAAATGATCTCTGTTACTTTCGTTTCCTAACGATTCGACTAAAATAATAATCGTCGATTGAATTATTTTGTAAAAGCATCCTACAATCAGCTGAAATTAGTATCGAATTAATGCGAGTTTTCCGCGTACATACTCGTGCGAGAGAGAAACGGTACGGTAAAAAAATGCGATTAAATTACCTTTGACAAGAGAAGGTTGCACGAAACATTAATATATTCCTGATGCGATTCTCGTTTCTAACTGATCAAGGTTATTATCTGATAGATGCATCAAAACTTGATTCTTCACAACAACACCGATGTATTTACACCGTTCGGCGGTCACTTCGCTGAAAGTAATGTCTTTTGGAAATGCACAATCGAACGCATACCGATTTTACGTTGTTCGTAGGTTTTCTTGTAAATACAACGATTTATCGGATAAATAGTTATTCCTCTTGGTATATAAATGAACAAACAGCGTGCGAGACCGTGGAACGATAATCGAACGTAAACGGAGTCAAACGTTGAATACCACTTGCACTGATTCACTCGATAGTTTCAAACGTCTGAATAATTGCACGAAAACCTTTTCCACAAATCGTTTTGAAAGTTATGCGTTTCTAGGTTATGTGTCACGCCAACTATATTCCGTGCATTTATGTACTTGAATCGCGAACGGCATCATCGAGGTGTCACAGAAATTTTCAATCGTCAACCGCTCCGTTTCGAGTGTTTAATTACTTCTTTTTTTATACGCGCGGTCGGAGCAAAAACAATCCCGTTAAAAATAAAACATACACGATCGTATTCAGCGAAAAATTTCAACCGAGTAGAAACTTTTCAAACTGTAAACGGCTCGCGACGTTTTCTGCCATAAGTACACAGAAATCGAATTTATTATTTCAACTTTCACGGTGTATGTACAATTGTTCGTTACGCTTATACTAACTCTTGAAAAATACTATTGCAGAACATATTAGTAAATGTCATGACCATACATATCAAGTTTAAAAAAAAAGTTGTAACCAAGCGTATAGTTGAAAAATAAATAGAACCAAGTTGTATATATACATGTACGTGTTCCGCGTATGCAACATGTAATGCGTCTACTCGCGTAACTCTCGTCAGTTTTTATCATTCATTTCCCTAGCACGATAGCGCGCGCGATACTATAATCATTTTATCATTTCTTTTTATTAACCATTTTCCAAAGAAATCAACGCCGCTAGTGTATCCTCTTTCTACACGTGTATACACATAATCATTTTTTAAATCGTAACATAAATATAGAGATTACAAATTTATCCCATAAATATAAATTTCCGCGCAGAGTTATTTAATTTTTTATTGCGACACGTATCTGCTATGATGTTTATAAGTTTTGAAAAAACATAGAGAACAACAGTTTATAATGTTGGATACCATGGATGTGAATGCATTTAGTACATATACGTATATATGTGTGTACATAATGTACGTGTACGTATATTACATATATGCATGCGTATAGCTCTGTTTATACTATAGATTGTGTTTATTTGCTCATTGAAAATGTCAGAATAATTCTAAATATACTGACGCGAATGACAATGACAATAACAATAACAGTAGTTTCAAGAGAATCTCGATGTAACAATTATAGAACGTTTATTAATACATATTTCTGTACGGATATCTCGTCCATGCTACTAAATAATTCATAAGTATCAACGTGTAGTTGACAGTTAACCCGTGATAAATTTAAAATTGAAAAAAAATGAGCTGTAATGATTAAGCAAAGTTCTCGCTAATGTATACATGCTACTGCGAGTGGAACGAAACTCGGTATATCAACATCAACGGGAGCATTCCCCGTCTTTTGTTCTCCGTGTTGTCCTTGATAAACATATATACTGAATGAAGGGCATGCGAAGGGCGTGGGGTACACCATCTCATGGGCATTCTCGTCCATGCGACTCTAAACGACCGCGTCGATGAAAGGCAATGATTAATCAACTTTCTACTTTCCGACCGCGCATACGTATTTTATATTGGAATTTTTACACAATTAAATTCCCCCCCGTTTAACACTGAACCTACCACGACCGTCACATAACCGGCTCCGGATTTTTTATTTTGCAATTATTGAAATTAATAGCGGAGATATTATAATATGAACCGCAGAAAGTTCAAATAAATTTAATCTTGTTATTTTTATAAGGCATCGGCTACTTTTAAAACTCGGTAGGTTCAGTGTTAAACGACCCCCCTCCCCCCAAAAAAATGATAAAATTCGTGAAAATTATTGGGCTGGCAAGAAAGTAATTTCGGTATTTGGAGATGATATAAAACTTAATTTTTTTTTATTCGAGCAATGAACTTTAATCGATAATATGATGAATTATGAGCATGGAATTATTTATGCTACCAGAAAGATAGCAAAAGACCATCGGACAGAATGGAAAATATTTTATCGATTTAAACTCATTGATTGAATCAAAAATTACTTTCTTGCCAACCCAATAAATAAAGTACAATAAATAAAGCATTTTCCTAATGAAAGCTTGTATAAGAATAACTACTATTAATGAATATACAGAAATGAGAAAAGAATTGTTAGTAATTGTTTGATACAGAAAAGGGCTCGTGCAGTTTGTATCTTGAGAGGGAAATTTGAATGTATTCTTGCGAATTTTTCGGCAATTGTTTTTTTTTTAGATCGTAGTCAATAACTAACACATCTCTATAATATAATGAAACATAGAAAATTTTTTTATTTCCACTAACGATTACTAATTCTGTGCGCTTACATCGGCAACAACGGCCTACTTTATGTTATTATTCTATGTTGCTTACACTCGATTATCCCGGTCATACTCCTGGTCGATCTGTTACGGGTCCTAATTAAAATACCGTGAGTAATTAGCTCCTCGAGTCACGGTGATCAACGACTCCACACAGCAACGTAAACATCATGTGGATACCTATATATACTATTAATTGAAAACTTCTCTCCATCTAAATGGAGAAAAAACCTCGTTAATTATAGTTATATGCAGGAGTTTATATTCTTAAATGAAATGATTTGTAAACAAAACAATATAACAATACCACTCGCTATTCATAATTTTCAAAACAGTAGTAAATTTAATAGTTTTATTAATACAGAATTTATGTATTTATTTCATCGTTATTATTATATTTAACATATTGAATGCTTGATTCATTTTTGCAGTTGTATTTGGTTTGAAATCTTTTTTTTCCTCATTTTATTAGACTTTTGTTACGATCTGTAATACAAGTCTAATTCAGATGTATACAACGCGTATATTACTGGAAAATTGATAGACCATGTTTATTTCTGTTACAAAAACTACCATGAGTTATGTTAATGCTTACCATATAAAAAAGATATTAATTATAAAATAACTAATTTCCAACTAATAGCAAGTTTACATTCCATGATTGGAGAACGTCGATTTTCTCTCACTCTTTCTTTCTCTCTCTCTCTCTCTCGCTCTCTTTCTCTCTCTCGCGCTCTTTCTCTCTCTCTCTCTCTCTCTCTCTCTCTAAAAAAGTAAAAGAAATTTATCACAAACTTTAAATTCTAATAAAAAAATTCAAATGTATAGTTTTATTGTTGTTACAGCTTCAACAGCGTTACTAGTAAAAGTCCATTTCTTAAAACCTTTATATATCCGACTCTTCCTTTTATGAAAGTATCAAAAATATCCTTTCTTGTGTTCATTCCCCAACAGACAACAAAAATGAAACATTAGATTCATAATGAAATCATTAAAAATATAATTAACTCGTTTAAAATAGATGTTGCCTAGTTATTATACAGGCCCTTCGACTAACACTCATTCTACCCCCTTTTCCAAAAAAGGTGAAATAACCAATAACAATGCAGATCATCTTGCTTAACTCTAATTCGACTTCAAGATGTAGAACTAAGTAAAATTTATAAATATGGTACAATTGATAATAAGCTTATAGAGCACTAATAGATTAATTACAGATACGTATAAGTAATAGCATTGTGTCGTTGAATCTTATGGCGATTTTTAAGTCCCCTGCTTACAAGTAATATAATCAAGGATTTAATTAAATGTCTGTTCTCATATTCAAATTGAGTATGTGTCATTCAGTCGAACAACCACACGCACCAACCACCACAGTGGACTAGCAGCCATCTTGACTAGCTTTTTTCAAATCTTTGCTGTTTCCTCCCATTTTATTCCCATCGAAATGAGAGTCTTCTGGGCCAGCAACAAGTTGCATTGTGCTCTTCCATATTCAATGGGTATAAATCAATCCCCAGGATGCTCGGGGCAACTACGATTCACTTGAAACCATTTATCAATGCAGCTGAAATACATCAATTACATTCGGTTGGTCTCAAATTACACACAGAATTCCATCATTAACCCTAGAATGACATTGCAGAGTCGCTACAACCTTGCAAAAGAGAAACCTGCTAACGAACAGTAGGATATAAAAGTCTTTGCTACTTCCCACAACTTTAATAATACTTTACAAACAACTTTAAGAGGAAAATAATATTTGTACGTACAGACATTTGCGCGTAGGCTATGCGTCTCGGTGAAAATGTCACTGTGTCTTTTTAGAGTTAATACAAAAAACCAAAAAATATAATAACACGCTTAAACTTTCTAAGTATACTTACTTTTTATGATATATACAAAGGCATGGTAAACGGGCTATAACATCACCAGGTTGTAAGTCTTCGAGACAGATAACACATTCGCCTTTCTCGTCAGATAATACATCTTCTGCAATGCGACGCAAACAGCGATACGTTAAATTCCTTTCTTCTATATACGTTATAAATGTTGCAACCGCAAAGAGAATAAATATAAATACAAACTTACCATTGTAACTAAGACGTGGTTTGGTCAGGCACATGACCAGGTGACATTCTATATCATCCGGTAGAATAAATTTGGAGCATACAGGACACTTTAGACCTTCAAAAGAAAACACATTGTTCGTGTAACAGGAACCGGTGACGCGATATTTAAACGACGAATCGTTGAGAAAATAGTATAAACTGTACCATAAAGAATTCTTCTCACTTGATTAGTTGGAACAACCTCAGTCTCAGACTCATTTAAGCATGAACTTATTATAATTCCCATAATAAAATCGGCGTAACTTGACCCCTTCCATCCCAAAATAGTAAAATTTTGTTTCGATCTTAAAACGTCATCATTTGTGTAGATTTACAGTTTACCCACGATATATCGTGATTTTAAATTTACGCAACTACGTTTTCATCACGATTGATTTACATGTGGTTACCGGGACAACTAGCAGACAACATGCGCCAAACAAATGTCCGCCGACTCTTTTGCTCACAATTAATTTAAAGCTTTTCAATATAAAACGTGATATCACAACATAACCTAACTTTTCGTCGCGCTAAATCCGATTATGATACCGCGACACCACAAATCCACACGTCAACTTCTCTCGAGAGATCGAAACAATTCCAAAAAATTCCATTGTTCTAACAACAACAACAACAACAACAATTGAACGTATCCGTGAATATAAACATTCGATGAACTACTTGTTTTTTTTTTCTTCTATTTAAAATACGGAAAATGACGTTTCATCTTATTATGATAGAGACACACACAAACACATCTATATACATATGTGTGTGTGTGTATATATATATCACACACGCACGCAACAACACGCGAATACGTACGAGCTCAACACTGTTATGTAATCAATAATAAAATCTCTGAT